>JBBMEF010031780.1:0-15707 GCA_037832685.1 Sicyos baderoa | reverse complement strand
AGACATAAATTTAAATGCCAAAAAAGTGAAGACACAACCTAGAGATAGTTTCAATTTTTAGACATATACTACCATTTTCCAAAAAATGTCTCATAGGTCCTAGGCCCTATAATTGTTTGTCCAAATTAAAAAAAAAAATCTACACAAAATTCATCTTTGGAAAGATTAAAAATAAAATAAACTCAAGTTTAAAAGTTTTGGGTACTGCCGTTAAAAAAAGTTCATGCACTATCAAATAGGTCAGTATCGCAATAATTTCATTATTTGATTGTAGATCAATTCAACATCAACGTGACAAGTTCAGTCCCTTTGTTATCCCCTCCTCCAACTTGTATTAAAAAAAAAAAAAATCCATGCTCTAAATTTCTAATTTAACCTTTACTTTAAATTAAAAAGAATACATACAATTAGTTCGAACTAGGTAGACTTGATAATATACCGAAGGCTCCCTCAAAAGTTGATATGTGACCGACTATAATAGTACTTTAGCAATTACTAGTACAAATTAAATAAATACACTTACTAATTCTCTTTAACATTTCATACAAATTCTCTTTAACATTTCATGCACTTACGTTCATTAACGATCAAGAACTAGTCTTTAAAAGTATATAGAATATTCTAAAGAACTATAGACACACATCAACACACTTTAGTTTTTTTCTGGGTTAATATTGACCTATTAAATTAAGAGAAATTGTAATGGATAAACTATTCTAACAAAATAATTATAAATATAGTAAAATTTTAAAATATTAATATTTATTAATATAATATTATATATTATTAATATTTATGATTATGATTATAGTTGTTATTTTTTTTATAAAAAAAAGTGACCATATTTATATTATTTTTTTGAATTTGACTAATGTTAAAAGTTTCTCTTAAATTAATAAAGTAACTCACAAAATCATATTGACTAAAGTTTCTCTTAAATTAATAAAGTAACTCACAAAATCATATTGACTGAAATTGATTGTTTTTTAATTTAAAAAAAAAAAAAAAAAAAAAAAAGAAATTGATTGTTTTTAAATATGTACTAGGAGTTAAACCTCTCAATCTAACCTCTTGACTACCATACATGTTCTTTCAAAAGAAAAAAAAAAGACTACCATACATGTTTCATGTCAATTAAACTATATTTTATGTTCGATTTATTATTTTGTACTTTAAAAATTAAATACTTCGCTTTGCACATATATTTTTATCAAAAAACTTATATATTTTGCAATCAAAGTTTTCAATTTTGATCACTTGCACTAAACTATTAAAAAAAAAAAAAAATATCCAGCAACATTTGAAAATATAGGATTAGAATTGATAACAAAGCTGGATCCATGTCACGCCCTAACTATCTATGAATTCAAATTTAACCTATTTGAAAAAAAAGAAACAAAATAACGGAAAGAAAGTAGTAATTTTCAAAAAGAAAAAAGAGAAAGAAACGTGGTACGTGTGAAATTAAAGAGAGTTTTTATTTATTTTTTGTTTGAGTACAAATTTGAGAAAGGGTGACCAACGAAATACAGTTGCTCTAAAATAATAATATGAGAATTAAATAACGATCTTCAAACTCAAACTCGTAATTATAAAGTTGAAATAAATTAATATCAAATAAGATAATCAAATGACCGACTCTCAAGAGAGTTTTATAATAGAATATTAATGGTCCTCAAAAAAATTTAGAAGCCTAAAATTTGAAGGAAAAAAAAAAAAAAATAGGTCACGTGTATGGTTGAATGCACTTAGTAAAGTGTAATAATGTAAAAGAAATGATGATTAGCCATGCAGGGGGCTTTGTTGTTATTATTATTATTATGTGAAATCATTATAAATGAATGACCTCAGACTGAGCTTTCAAATTCAAACCCTCCCTCTCTATTTTTCTTTCCCCTTTTTACCCTTCCCTTACCCTTTCATCTTTGTTTCTCTTGTAGGCCATTTCAGTAATTCCATCGGCTTTAAATTTAATGCTAAGTAATTCTGGGGAGGCCCTCCTATTATGAACCAAAGAAAACTTAGTTTAAAGTCTAATTACACCAATATCCTGCCTAAAAAAAACTAATAGTTTAAAATATATCAGATGATAAAAACAAAAAAAAAACAATAAAATCAAACCAAACCAAATCGATCTATTAAATTGGTTCATATTTTTTACGTAATATTGAATATATTAATTTTTGTTCGGTGAAAACGAAATATTATTGGATCGATTTGATTTCTATTTTTTAAAATCAATAAAAATTGAAATGAATCAATAATTATTTATTTACTTTTAAATGTTAAGTTTTTATTGATAAATGACTAAATGCTTTTGTTTAATTAATTATAAATTTAAAAGAAAAATAGGAAAAAAAACATTAAAATAGGAGTTGGAAGTAAAAGTATGTAAATAAAATAATAAAAAATAATTAAATTATAAGGAGATCGAATAAAAAAAATCTAGCAAATGATTTTGTAATATTGGTTTGGCTCATCTTTTTGTCAAAAATCAATTGAATTGAATAGGTTTTGGCTCCAAGAAAATCAAACCAATAGATTTGTCTTTTATTAGACATGATTCGATTTTTCTTTTTATTAAATTGATTGGATTAAATCGATTCTCGATCGGTTTGACTTAAAGTCAAAGAAAATCGAATCAAAATCGCCTATAATTTAAAAGATAAGATAATCAAACTAGGATAGATTTCAATAGTCTTTCATCAATTGGTTAACTTTGTTACTCCCTCCTCCTTTGTTGTTGTTTGAAATTGGATTAAATGAAAGAGAGAGAGAGAAACAAAAACAAAAATAGAAAATATAGAGAGGCATTAGGATTAGGATTTTAGCCAGGTTGGGGGACTGTGGTTGCATAATTATTGTTAATTATAGGGGCCAAAATGCAACAATTGCTACCCATGATGATGATGATGGCTAGTAGTGTAAGTGTTCATCAATGCCATTTCTTCCTCTTCCTCTCATGCAAATATCTGTCATCCCCATTTATGATCCAACCCCATCTTACCATCATCATCCCTCTTTTTCTTTTACATCCCCCTAATATCCCCTATTTATTTCAAATCTTGTAAGTTGTAACTATGGCCCGAATCGAATTTTCGATGATAAGTTTTGTTTTAAGGTTCGATTTAACGGTTCTATTAATGTCGAATCATGTCGGTTAACTTAAGTTTTTAAATTTAGTAATCTCTTGAAGTTATTAGATTAGTACGAAGTTTCATTTTATAATTAATTGATATAAAGAGTTAATAATTTTTTATATATATATAAAAATAAAGATAGTAAGGTTTTTCTACTTTTTGAATGTGAGATTTTTAAAATGACTTTTTTGGATTTACCAATATTTCAATTGAAGTGAATATGAGAGCAAAGTTTACTATGATGACCCCAATTGAGAAGTTTGGTCGAGTGGTTTAGTTCACAGTTAATTTTAATTTAATGGAGTGTTAAAAGATTAGGATGAGATTAGGATGAAAATAGTAAATTTGTTGTAGATGGAAAAATTGCAAATTTTAACATTAGTTTTTAATTATAGTATCTTTTTTAAAAAAATTATATGTACCAAAATATTTTAGATTTTATTGTGTTTAATGAATCTAATTTAATTGAAGTCGTCGATTTTAGTTTATTGAAAAATAGTTTCATTTGGTTTAAGTCATCCATTTTAGAATTATTCTTAACTATATTTGAATTTTTTTTTTTCTAAAGTTTTGATATACATAGTTTTTTTTCCCTTTTGTTATTCATGAAAATATTGGATTTAACTGTAATTTAAGGTTAAAATACAAATTCAAACTTTAGTGGTATGAAACAAGTTATTAAATAAATTTCAATTTTATATTTTTATGTGTTTCTAATTTTTTTTTTCTTTTCAGTTGTATCATATAAGTTTTATTTTGAATTAATCATAATTAATAAAGGAGAATTCAAATTCAAACCTCTTCGTCATGAAAATACATTAATAACATTGAACTACTATTTTTATGTCAATAAAAAGTTAAGCTATTATTCAACACACTTCTATTATATTTTGTAAAAACTAGTATTTAAAAAGTTATAAATATAAATATTTCTTTCACAAAAGTTGAGTAGTAATAGCCAAATAGGCCAAGTTGAGGGAAATTAAGAGAGGTTGAGGTAAAATTGCAAATTTAAGAAGGGGAAGAGACCCTTTAATTTGAGGGCATGTCATGATTGATTTATTGAGTTGAGGCTATAAGGCTCCAAATTTACTTATATTTTGCAGACCATTCCTCTTCTTTCTTTACAGTCCTATCATAGCTTTCATGAATTTTTGATTTTGAAGAGATGGGTTTTAAAACACACAACTTTGACCTCTAAAAATGATTAAGATTTCAGCAATTTCCAAAGCCCTCAATTATTGCATCACTTCCCCCATCATCAAATGGGAACTCTTCTACTTTGATATGAAAGGCTTCTTAATTTTTTTTTATATATATAAGTTTTTGGAAGGGGTGTTTATTCATTTAAATGTTTTTATGATTTTTTTTTGGACATTCAGTTTTTTAGCTTTATTAACATTTATGAATATGAGATTTTGACATCCTCGTTCATATCATCATTCAAAATGTGCGAAATATTTGAGTAAAAAAAATCTTAGATTTTTTAAAATCCAATCGAAAATACAAATAAAGTATAGTCTTAGATTAGTTAAATAAAAGATAGATTATCAATTTTATAAAATAGGTAAAATAAAAGTCAAAGTTATATAAATTTAAAAATATAAAATTTATGGATAATTTATCTTCTCAAACTCATAAAAAATATTTATTTTTTTGTCTTCAATTTTTCCATTGATTTTCTTTCTTGTTGAGTAATATTTAATATGTTATATATTTTTTTGAGATAATACTTAATATGAAACGAATATATTTTAGACAATTAGGATTTTTTTTTTTTTGAGAAGTAGACAATTAGGATTTAACTGTATACAATTAAATTTAATATTAAGTGAAATGTCTTTTTTTTAGACAATATTAAGTGAATTGTCTGTCTATTATAATTTAAAATGATTAACTAACACCTCATATTATACAAGTCTCGTTTCATTTGTTCTATGTACGTTTCAAAGATTTTTCTAAAATTAAAAATCTTACGTAATGAAAATGGTTAACTTTTTTTTGTTTTTAAAACAAAAAAAAAATGATTAAATAACACCTCATACTTACATTATATATATATATATATGTATATTAAAATAAGTAAACTTTTTTTTTTTTAAATCAAACCTTAAAACATAGCTTTAAAAAATTGATTATTTTAGTTTATAAGAAGAAAAAAACATAGTAATTTCAGGTAAAACAAAGGAAGCATGTGCCTAATGTGTGTTTTATCTCGAACAAAAGCATATAAACGAATAAAATTAAATTGAAAAAAAAAAGTTGGAAAGAGTGCAGTGACAAAAAAAATATTAATTTAGTCGTTCTATAATATTATTAATATTTAATCCATGTGTGTCTCTTTCTAAACCGAAAATCCAATGATTATAAAAATATAAAATTATCTGATAAAATATATGATTTTTTTAATAAACAAAATATTGGCTTTGTTTTTCAAACTTGTATTATTCTAAGTAAATAAATGCAAAATTATTAAACGAGTTAATTGAGATTTTTGAGCCAGTGGTTAAATCTAATTAAGGACTTTGCCATTTATGAATGAAGAAGATTTCTCTTCTAAAATTTGCTCGTCTTTTTTTTCTTTTTATTTTTAATATAAGTTGAAAAATGTGTTTGTTTAGAGGTTAAGATTCAAATACCGAAAGGTCAGTCACGAGTTCGAACACTAGCGTGGTGGTTTCATTGATTGGTTGTAAGCCAGTTCAACACTAGCGTCACGAGTTCGAACTCTGGAAGTCGGTATTGTAATCTCCCTCCCCCAATTTGTACTAAAAAAAGAGAGGTTACATTCTCAAAGTTTTCAAAATAATCCTAATTTAAATTTCAGAAATGAGAAGATTTTTTTTTAGTATCACTTTTTCTCAAAGAAAAAATTGGATTCCAGGACAGAAATTCACCAATAAGGAACTTTTTTGTGTTAGAAAAAATGATGTATGGTCTTCTGTGGGACGTTTCAGATTTAAATTTATGGATTAACTACTATTTAGATAATGTGAATATTCATATCAAAATCAATAAATAATAAAAAGAATATTTACTTATCTTTTAAATATTATAAAATATCATAATCTTATCGATGTGAGATTTTCCGGTTAAAAAAAATATATCAATAGAAATAAAATAAATATTCTAAAATGGCAAATCATCAATTTTGACTCACCAATTTCTTACTAAGTAACCATTACTATTTTTTTCCACATAAGAAAATCGCGTCCAATCTTCCTGTGACATACTCTTAAATTATGATTTGTGTTTTGATATCAATTTTTGCTAGTTGTAATTATCTCTACAGTAAATCAATGGGGACTTTTCGTGATTAGTAAAAAAAGTAAAATCTACATGTCAAAATTAAAAAAAAAATCAAATATAATAAAGGGAATTTGTACCGCATAGTCCAATTTTACAAAATAATTATAGATCTAGGTAAATTTGAAAATATTTAGTATACATAATCAAATATACAATATAAATAATACTCATTATAGTGTATTATGTATTAATTATTCAGTATAAAAAATATTACTTTATATCGTATATTTAACTATAGTTACTAATTTTTTTCAAATTTACCTAATATTGTAAATATTTTATCAGTTTAGTCTATTCCTGCAAAACTCCTATAATAAAAACTGATTCAATTACTTTATAGTTGATAGTCATAATAAATTTTCTAAATCAAACATAAATATACATAATAAAGGTAGAGTTATGTTCATGTTGATATTATATATATATATATATATATATATATATATTCAATTTTTTTAATGAAATCTTTTTAAAAACTTAAGATCAGAAAAATCAAACGAAATCGAATCGATATTACCCAACCATGCAAACTATCATTTAGTTGAATCAACATGATTTTTTTTGTGGTACTTTCCACCCTACTACTCAATAACCATCCATCATTAAAATGAGTAAAAGGGGGAGCAAATTGAACACTTCAAAAGCCAAATAGGATAATAAGTTGAAAGTGTGGCAAAGCTTTAGAGGGGGCAAAAAGGTAATTTGACCAACACCAACCCCATTGTTATGAGCATCCATGATTGCATTAATGCAAACATATAGTGAGATGAAGTACTAACAAAAAACATACAGTGAAATCATATGAAGCCATTCCTAAAGAACATTTATGACGAAAATACCCTTGAAATCATATGAAACCATTCCTAAAGAACATATGTGAAAAAATCCATGATGTTTCACACTAAGCTACTCATAACCCATGAGAGGGCTTGAGGCTGGCTGGCCCCCTACCCTTCCCTTTCATTCTTATAATTCTAAAAAACCAAAAACAACAAAAATCTTTCATTTTCTACATTTTTTTGCCCATTGTTTTCAAAATGCTATTCCTTGCAATAATGGATATGAGTTCAAATTATGGAGTTAAAAATGGTCTCAAGTATATAATAATTAATAAGATCAGGTGATTATGTCGTACGTATGAAGATACTTGTTTTAATTAGGGATTTAATTAGTCGATGTATAATGAGTTATTACTAGCTTGAATAATCATACTTACAACAGAAAAGGAACATCTCTTCTTTAATTTGAACTTGTATTTAGGTAGTATATTTCAAATGCCTAACTCATTAGGTTTCTGTCTCTTTCAAATTTATTATTAAAGTTAAGATATTTCTACTCTTCATAAAAACCTCATTGAATCTTACAAACACCCATCAAATAAAAAGGCTAGAAAAGAAAAAAAAAAACCATTCTAGTAGGATAGTGGAAAAGGAATAGGGGGTTGAGCTCAAGGAGAAAAGGGTAATGAAAGGCAAAATACAGCCTTACAAGTAAGGCATAAAATCCCCAAAATAAACAAGTGGTTAAGAAAAAGTTGAAGTGCAAAAAAAAGTGTTAATAAATCCCAACCCAAAAAGGGGTAAAAAAGGGAGAGAAAGAAAAATAAATGAATGATTATTTCCAATAGTTACCAACACAAAGATATTAGGAATGTGAAAGAGAAATGAAAGGAGGGTAGAAATAGAACTAGAAAATTAAGTATAAAAAATTATTACATATTTTTCTAAAAAAACAAAAGAGAATAATTGATTATGGAAGAAAATAAAAGGGTTTGTTGGGTGTATTGAGAAGGTTGTGATGATGGTTTAGAAGCCAATCCAAACCATCATTGCGAATCTTGGGATGGCCTTAGCCCACCATCATTTTACAAGCCCTAGCCCTAAGTCCCATAATTGTCCCTCTCTTAACCCATAATGTTGCATTTTATGACCAAACTACCCTTCTACATTTTCCATATTTACACCTCACACCCATAACACCATTTCAATTCATAATCAAACATTCAAATACCAATATTAATAATTAAGAGATATTTTGTTTGAATTTCTTCCCCAATTAAAAATATATATCACCATTTCAATTTTACCAATAATTAAATTATTTGTATTAAATATTTTTATAAATAAGAAAAACTTTTAGGTAGAAGTTGAGCCCTCCACTTTGAAGTTAATTTAATTTTGGATCATAATTTTAAGTTTTCTATAAATATTAAAATTAGTATCTATAATAAATTTAAAATAAAATTTTATCGAAAATAATTTATTACCAAAAATGATTATATTAACACATTTTTAAAAAATTTATAAAGAGAAATTTAATAGAGAATATTTTTTTAGAGAAAAAATTAAAAAAAAAACATATTTTTAATTTCAAACTTTATTATTAAAATTATATAAACTCAAATTAGACATTAGGAAAGAAAAAAAAAGCCGAGAATAATATTTTAACCATCGTTATACCTAACAATGTTAGAATTAGGAAAGGAGGACCATAATAACAAACCGGGGACCACAATAACAAACTCTATATAAAGGTAGGAATGCGAGTTAAAATGAATTAACACCAAATAAGATAATCAACCGCAATACCGACTAATTCGGTTTTAGAATTTGTTAAGATCTTATAAATTGTCTAATATGATTTGATAAATACAATTCGTATAATAGTTCATATGTTTAATCATATATATTAGAGAATATGGGGTTCCACCTTCCATATCTCTTTTATATTGATGTTGGAGTCTCCCACTTTCCAATGTGGGACATTTGTGAGATCCTAACATGCCCCTTCAAAATAGTGCCTCTTTTGGGTTCATCGATCGGATCTCAATTTAATGTTTACTGGACCGATACCCGTTTGGATTTTATGGGCTCTGATATTATATTGGGGAATATGAGTTCCATCTCAAAACCAATTGCAATAAAGGGAGTAACCCATATATCTTTTTATATTGATATTGGACTCTCTCACTTTACAATGTGAAAGATTTTTGAGATCCTAACAATATAAACTATGTGTATACTAACTTCATCTATAAATACTAATTTGTAAAGTAGTAGGAATCAAATTTTAATTTCCTAACAACAAAAATAACCAGCTTTATTGTTTAATTTAGAAAACAAAATCACAAAAATATTTAAGTTAATAATTGTTTTTGGGTTCAAACATGTGAGAGAGAATTCGACATTAATTAAGAACACATACTTTATATCATTGAATTATGTTGCTTTTGGTATTTAAGTGAACAATTAGATTTTGTCACTCTATACATAATTTATAAATTTTCCTATTAATATATATCTTAATGTTGATGTGATAAAAAATTATATTTAATATATTATAAGATAGTTAAAATATAATTTTAATTTTTCTAATTTAAATTATAATCTATTTTCATTATTAACTTTTAAATATTTAATTTTAATTTATATATTTTTTTAAATTAAATTAATATTATAATAATTTTAAAGTTAATATTAATCGTCAATAATATTAATAATGTAATATAAACAAATATAAAAGAATATCTTTTTTAAATTTATACACAAATGGGTAATTGCTTAAGAAAATTTGAAAACTTTTATTGAATTTATGGACAAAAACTAGACCTCAAACTATAGTTGAACCAAATAAATATTTAGAATAGCTTTAAAAAAAGTAAGGGAAAATATAGAATATAGCGAATGTATGGATATACTAATGTCACAATATATTTATATGTATAGTAGAAATTAGGAGTTCTAAAAAGATAATAGTATTACTTCAAATAAATTAGAATTAAATATAAATTTTTAAAATTAAATCGATAACTATATTATTAAAGTAGATTACCATATTATTTAAGTAGATTACCATTTGAACTATCAAATTACAGTCCATTTGGTATGTTTAAATATTTTACATAATTATATAAACAATAAATCCCCTTAAAAAATAAATTAAGGTTGTTCCTATAACCGGCCGCCTTCCATGCTCACCTAAATGATTGTTGTGTCAGAAAGAGAAGGGCATGTCTTATGTCTAATAATGTCTCAATGTCTTTTTAAAATAAAATAATATTAATATTTTGTTTTTGTTTGTGTTTCTTTCTCTCTCCACCTATAAATGACTCTATAAATAACATCCTCTTGTTCCATTTGTCCCTCACTTCTTACTTTCTTTTTCTTCTTCTGTTGAACAACAAACCTATCTCACATATACAAACATGTATGTTTTACAAACATGTATGTTTTTGAAAAGGTAAAGAAAAAAACACAACACACATATACAAACATGTATGTTTTATATATGTTTTTTTGTTTTCTCTTTCAAGTTTTCTTCTTGGCTTCTCTTTCACCAAGAAAGGTTAGACATAACATACATACCCTTCATTTGTAGGGTACTTGGTTTATTCTTTTAAACATATGGGTTCTTTTTTTGGTGCAAGTTTGTTTTTTGTTGTTCTTAATTCCAATATCTTCTTCTTATCAAAGTTTTGATTTTTATGTGTGTTTGGTTTGTTTTGGAGTGGATGTCTTTGGATCTCTTCAACCTCTGTTTAAAGTTTTTTTTGCCCTTCAAACAATTTCCTCTGTTTTGTACTGTTTTCTGTTCATTGAAGTTGAGTTCAAAAGATCATTTCAATTTTCACACTAAAAAAAGAATAAAGCTTCTTTGTATTCTTTTTAGCTTCAAAAGATCATTTCAAGTTTTTCATTTTCCATTCAAAATCTTTTCTTTAAATTCCCCAAATTTATATTTTTTTAATATTTAAAAAACTTGTAAAATCCCAAGTTTTTGTTTTTCTTTCTCCCTCTCTTGAACTCTCATTATTACATGCATATGGTCAAGGATAAAGCTTCTCTTTACATTAATCTCTCTCTCTTTTTTTTTTTCATAATCCAAGACCAAGTTCATCCTTCAAACTTGTTTGCTCTTCATCCTCTGTTTTTTTAAGGTTTCTTTTTTTGATTCATTTTTTTTCCCTCTCAGGATAAATTAGTAGAAGGGTTGGATGGAATTTGGAAGAAGGATTGGTTGATATATAGATATAGAAATATATTTATATTTACATAATCAATCAAATTGTTGTTGATTTAGCAGAGGAAAAATGGAGAGGCTAAATTCAGAGCTGTACTTGCAAAACTGTTACATAATGAAGGAAAATGAGAGACTAAGGAAGAAAGCTCAGCTTTTGAACCAAGAAAATCAAGCTCTTCTTTCAGAACTGAAACAGAAATTGTCAAAGGGAAATTCAAAACTCAATGCTTCAAAATCAATCCCTGATCTCAATCTCTCCTCTGCTTCTGTTACAAATCCTTCTAATTGATTATATAAAATCAATGGAAGATGATGAAGATGAAGAAGAAGATCATGATATCATTTTACCCCACTAAAGTTCAAATCTTTTTTTTTTTTTTTTGTGAATTATCATAGGCAACAGTAGCAAGTAGTTTGGGGTTTCAGTTTTATAGGACAGCCTGGTAGCTTTAGCATCTTCTCTCTCTATATGTTTATTTTATATATCTTTTTTGGGGGGGTTAGGATATGGATTTTATGTACTTCAAAATGATGTAATCAGGCTATCTAATGGAAAAACCAATTTCAGATTCTGATATTTCTTTCTTTCTATTTGTTTATGTCAAATTGTGATTGAAACTTGAAAATCTAAAATGGGCTTGCTGTTTTTTTTTTTTTTTTAGCTGCCTTTTAAGGTAAAGGCTCAACAAGAATAAAAAAACAAATCTTGGCAATAATGAAAATGAATTAGGCAGCCAGATCTGAGTTGGATTCATAATACTTTTTGCTTGTAATTTTTGTTAATTTTCAAGGCCAAGCTACCCAAAAGATGAACAAGACAATTCTCTCTTTATTGTTCTATATACATATTTATTTATTTGATTAATTTAAGGTTTGAAGTTTTGGCTACTGAAGACAAAACCATGTGGGTGTGTTTCAAAATGCTTGATTACATGCACGTTCATATAATTTCTCCTAAGTTCTGATTTCACGTAGCATCTTCATGGTCTTTTATATACAATTTATATATATATATATATATATATATATTTTATTGACATGTGGCTTTATTGCATGAAAAGAAATATTAAAAAAAATCAGTTTGAAGACTTGAAGTTAAAATAATAGAAAAAGATTGGCGCTGTGGCAAGGAAAATAAAACTTGTTTGGGATTTAAGATGGGGATGAAACTAATTGAATAAAATGGGTTATTACTTCAACTCTAAATTGTTGATTTCATTTTACCCAAAAAAGAAAATAATTCCTTGATAACAAATTAAATCTATAATCTTTTTGAATTTTCTGGATTAATAGAATAATTTATTACTTTATAGATAGAAAGGAGCTCAGTTAGCCAACAAAAATAATAGCTCAATTACATCAATATATATTTTTCATGATCAAAGAGTCATACATGCTTAAGGCGTACTTGGTATCATGCGAACTATTCAATTTTACTTTTTATAAACAAAATAATTTTAAAAAAAATTTGTGTGACTCACGTGATACCACATTATGAATGTTCTACTCATTCATGAATATGCAAGTTTTAGAGAATGTTTGGATATAGATATTTATAGAAATTGGTTTTTAGACCAAAACAATGGTTCAAGTGAACCATTTAGGTTGTCGGTCCGATTTGAGGCTCTATTAGATGGTTTATTTCATTTTCTTTTGTTGAATTGGCTTTTGCATCTATCTTTGTTTCTCTAAATGGAAGTCGGATATTTTGTTTTGTAATAGGTTAAGGTTGATTTTGTTGTGTCGTTCCACTTGGAAACTCGTAGACAAAGGAATCTCTACTTGGTGTTTGATTAGTTTGGCCTGTGGTAGTTTTTGGTTCTTTTCGAAATCAATCCACTCCTTTTTCTTTTTGGTGGGACTGCGTACCTCAGTAGTCTTTATGTTTCAAGGATTACCCCTAAAGGCTTTTGAAAGTCATCCAATATGGTGGTGACGAGGTTATCTCGACCTTTCATGTTTAGTTAAGGTCATGGTTTCGAAATGATATAACTTTGTTTTAGGATTCTCTTGCTCTTGGTTCTTTGTAATTTGATTGGTCACCTTCCAAATTGTGGTTCGAAACCAGGGTGTTTGTGGGGGAGTTGTATCAATTTAGAGTTTTGCTCTGTTTGGAGAGTAGGTTGTAACAATGTTTCTCATTAATTAATGAAGTGTTGGTTTTCCAAAAAAAATAATAATAGAGAAATTGGGCAAGAGCCAACCCCACATTTAGTAAAAGCAAATACAAAAATGCCCATAAAACTCCTCATCAACACTCTTATCTTCACAATTATGTCAAATAACTCTCAAACTCTTTTTACCAGACGAGAGCTTTTTGGCACAATCATTAGCTCAATTAACATACTAAATGTGTTAACAATCACGAGTTATGTGATTCGAGTCCTCCAACTCTTATTATACAAAAAAAAAAAAAAGACGATCAATTGCCACAACCGCTATGACATCTCATACCATACAAAGCTTTACCCTTTTAAAACCACTTCCCTTACTCTCCAAACCCCTCCATCTAAACCCCCCTCGAGGAGATACACTTTAATTTGAGGAAATAGTTTCATAAGTAGTAAGTAGTTCGAGGAAGGTAAAAGAATGGAAAGATAGTACATAATTGAATGACTTTCACAACATTTTTTATTATCTAAAACTGCAAAATAAATGAAAGAAGAGAAAGGGGGCTTTTCATTCCGATTCTATCTGAGAAAAGAGTGATGGGAGGATCTAACCAGTAGATAAACGTCATCATACCAAAAAGATCAAAGGGTTTTTTTTTTTTTTTTTTTACAAAAATAAAATGTCAATGAAAGAGTTCATAAATTTTGAAATAAATAAAAAAATGGGCCATAAAATATGAAACCCATGGGCATGATGACGTAGCCCTGTGTTGCCAGGTTGACCACTAAAAACAAAATAATAAATTAAAAAAACAAAAAGAACTGTTGAAGTTGCAGATAGATATAATAGATAAAGATAACATATAGAAGGATGTCCAATCCAAGGCTCCAAAACTCAATTACATTTACAGTGCTAGTGTGAGGCTGTTTGTTCTAGGCCCTGTCAAGAAACTCATTGAGATCAAATTTGAGAAGAAAGGCAAAGAAATGATGACCCATTTGAATTTCTTTTCCCTTTCCATGGAAAATAAGCAATTTGGTCCATTTAAACCATCATACATAATCATCATTTTCCTCAGATTTTCCCTCCCTCTTTGTTTCTTACTTTGATTTTCTGACCATGCTCAAGATTTCTACCCTATACTCAATCTCCCCATTTGACTCACAGAATCAAGAAATTATGTCTTATTTTGTGAAATCTATGTTTATGTCAATTTCAGTCTAGCTCAACTTACACATAAATCCTAGTAGAAGGAAGATGTTTGAATTCACATCTTCTATGTTACTTGAACTCAAAAGAAAATAATTGAAAATTTTAGTATTACAACTAGCATTTGATCTGTAGACGTATGTACAGATTTCACCCAGTACCATACATAGTTCCATCATTTTGTAAAGGAAAAACAACTTAGATCATGTATAAGGGGAAGGATGAATATGATGAGGATATGAAACATTGTTTGGTATGAAGTTTTTTTTTTAATTTAATTATTTTTTTTATGAGCAAACAGAGCTTTGCACCCTAATACCCGAAGTACCACTAGTCCGTACCTAGGCTACAACATCAAGAGCGGAGACACAATTGAAGGGTGACTACAAATTAATGTCACATTCTAGGACCTCAAAAGGAGTATACCTTTAAATCAAGTCTTCGACCAACTGCACCACCCCTTAGGAGACTGTCGAAGTAATATGAAAATTTTGTTTGATACGAAGGGTTGGAGAGTGGAAGTTGCAAAATACTTGAGAGTAAAAGGGTTTGAAGGGATTGAGAATGTTTAGGAGAGAATCCATTTACCAAATGGGTTAGTGGCGCAATGATTTCATTGTTTGGTTATAAGCCAATTCAACACCAGTGTCACAAGTTCGATCCTGAAAATTGGTATCTATCCTCCATCTCCCGATATGTACTAAAAAAAAGGAATTCATTTACCCCACCCACCAAATAGGGAAAATAATTCCACCTTCTCCTCACTTTTCCCAATCATGCACCCTTGAGTATTGTATAAGAAGAAAAAAAAAATCAAAACAAATTATAATCCAAACATGTTCCCACTACTTTCAGACTTCAAAACTCTTCCTTTTATGGAAATCAAAATTTATATAATTCATTTTTCCAAGCATGATA
>JBBMEF010031739.1:0-15725 GCA_037832685.1 Sicyos baderoa | reverse complement strand
CCTAATCAGAATACTAAAGGAAGTTCGTCAACGACGAACATATCAATGCTATTGACGAAAGTTCGCATCTATTTATATTCAATGCTAGCGATTTCCTGTTTATATTTATCTATTTTTCTACTTTTAACTCTCAATTTATGAGAGTTATCAATAGGGCATGCATCAAATCTACTAGAACTTTGTGCTTTTTCAGGGTTATTTGGAAATTTTGTCATATAAAATTGTATTGATAAAAAACGAATTAAACTTGATATAAAATATACATTAGGTTAAAATATCTATACTTTTAGACTTATTCTAATTTAATTCTCTTTCTAAGTTCAACCATGAAGATAGAGATTTGAACCCAGTCATGAAAATATGTAATTCAACCATGTTGTTGATATTTTATTTAATTTTTTTTTTTTTGAAATCATATTTTATTTAATTTTTATACTTTCAAAATTCTTAATTTAATGCGGATTTTTCACATATAATAAAAATTGGCTAAAAAATTACATATATAACACAAAACTGAAAATAATTGCATGTAAACCAAAAAACTGAAAGTAGTCGAGTGATTGAGTGTGATTGAGTTCAATCACTAGTTATTGATTGAATTCAATCAGTTGAGCTCAATCACTTAACAAATTGATTGAGTTCAATCACTTAACAAACTGATTGAGTTCAATCACTAGTTATTGATTGAATTCGATTGAGTTCAATCACTCAAAATTTTCGTATATAAACGAATTTTTGAAAAAAATGTGTTAGAATTCTAACGGAGTGTCTTTAAGGTTGATATATATACAACAAATTTCCTAATTTAATTGATATATTTTAATAAAATTTAAATTAGCATCCTAACCGTTAGGTTTTCATTAAATTTAGCTAAGTAAATATTTTCGTTCCTATAATCTTTCCTCTATAAATTTTACAAACTTGGAGTTTAAACATTTGAAACTTGGAGATTTAAACATTTAAAATAGATAAATTAATAAGTATCAAATTATAGGGATTAAAATTATATTAAAATATGCCTCTATAAATGAAAAGCTCTAACCAACTCATCAAATCCAAAAGAACTTTTTGGTATAGAAAATCTATATGCCATGGCCTCATAAAAATATAAATAATTTTTTTGAATTCACAAAACATTCAGTGATTTCATTCCCTTATTATTTAAACTTATATAGTTTAGGTGTCCACCATTAATATTTAGTGGTGTTAACACTAACCAAAAAGATGGCAAGTTGCTTACAATGGGTCAGAAAACAACTTTTGAACATTGACCATTACCAAATAAACAAAAATTAAGGAAAAACTATTTTTTTAGTACCTAAATATGTTTATGAAGCTTTTATATTTAGTTCTTATATTACCCAATTTAATATTTTATTCCTAATTTTTTTATACGTTGATCATAATCTAACTATTTTAGTCTTCATGCAAGTATTTTAATAAAAAAGTAAATAAAAACTCAAATAACATTAAAGCATTATTGAAAGAGAATTTGCAGTGTATAACAAATTTCCTACTCTACATTATAATTATAACAATTTTTTAAAAATATTGTAATATAGCAATTTTTTTTTTGATAGACTCTATCAAACACTATTGATAGAGTCTACCAGACACTATTGATGGAGTCTATTGATGGAGTCTTGGAGTCTATCAGACATTATTGATGGAGTCTATAAATCTGATTTTGCTATATTTGTAAATATTTTCAAAAAGTTAATATTTATTCAATTTTTTTGCCTTATTGTAATATACATGCAAATTCCCCTTATTGAAATGTTAAGGGTAATTGACATAATATATATATCTCCTTATTTCTTTCAGGCTATTTGTAGACAACGATCGATGCAATCGTTGCTATCAAATTTCTATATTATCATCTTTTTTAGTATAACATATAAGGGAAAGAATTCGATTTTTTTGCCCACTTAAATCATATATTTTATCAACTAGTTGAATCATGCTTAAATTTGCATCAGCTTTTTATTAAGTTCAATAATAATCGAGAAAAAAAAATTAATCCTTTTTCAAAGAAAGATACTTAGATTACGGTACGTTAAGGGCATATAAAAAGTTCGAAAAGTTACAGAAATGCTCTCCAATTTAGAGCAATAGTAGCAATATCATAATCATGAAACATAGAGGATCTATAACACTAAGAAGCAAATAAAATAGTGACGTATTTCCATAATGCATGAGGACTTCTAAAAAAAAATCAAATCCTTAATCTTTTGATAGACATTACAAATTTTATTTCAATTGAATTATCATTCTTTTTTATCGTTGCATCAAATTTGTACCGTTGATAAAGTCTTGTTATTGAGAAACAGATGAATCATTATGTAGCAATGTGGCAAGTCAGATTCCATTCATCATAATTTGGAAAAAATATCCGAATTCTCTTTTTTTTTGAAAAGTAATTATTTTATTCAAATTTTTTGACTACATGTTTTTTTTTTTTTTTTGGTACATTATTATTTTTTATTTTGTTTTAAAAGAGAGTTTCTTTTAGAATATATTAGAAAATCAAAATAGTAACACATAAAGTCAGTAATGTACCAATGTTTTGTGAAGGACATGCATGCAGTCAAATTGAATTCAATGCGTCGTCGTCTTTCGCCAACTTTTCTTATTTTAGAAAATTTTAAACTCTCTAATATTTGAGAGAATATAATCCATTTATGGTGGAATAATATATGCATTTAAAATGAAAAGTTTTAAATTCATTTTCTTTGATTATATATGAGTTTTAATTTTTAAATTATCGACTAGATTATTAATAAAAAGAAAAACAAAGTAGCAAAAAAAGCATAGTTGTTATGATATTTTTTGTAACTTAATTAGTAACTTAGAGAATACAATTTTAAGGTGGAATAATAGTTTATATATATATATATATATATATATAGGGAACAAGAACATAATCACTATAGTCGATAAATACTATTTTCTAAATTTTATCAAATTATATGAATTAAATTTAAAATTTGTTCAATCATGGATAGAGACCAAATTTATATTTTTTCTTAAAAAGTATTCCATTTCAAATCTCTCTATTATAGGCCTAATAAAGACAAATATCTAAATTCTAATCACTAGTAAGTAAAATAAGTTTTTTTCTCAAAAAAAAAAAAAAAAAAAAAAAGTAGAAGAAGTTTTCACACCCATTCTCACATTTTATTTAATTTATATTATATATGTGTGTTTGTTCATATTTTTACTAAGTTCTTCCTTGAGCTTACCTTACAATTGTATGCAATAATATTTCAATTTATAAATTATATGGACACAAATGAGCTACCACAAAATGACAAAACAGTGGCAGATCCAAAGGACAAATTTTACAAACTTAGATAATCTTTTAAATTTAAATTAAATTAGAGAAAAAGACATTAAAAATTGAACCCTATAATATAATTGTAAAACATCTTAAACAAATTAAGAAGGCGGCAGATTTCCTTATTTTCTTCTTCGTTCTACCCTAGAAGAGACAACTTTATATAATATTAACTCTTTTTTTTGTACTAAAAAAAAACTTTTTTTTTCTTTCCTTTTTTTATGCATAAATTATTTTAGTTTAGAACAAACTAATTAGAAAGTAACTATTTTTTTTTTGAGAATAGAAGGTAACTATTTTAGTACTTGTATTTTCAATAAAATTTAAAATTCGAATTTCCATGAGCGAGATTTGTTAGTAAAGATTTAAAGTCTCCAAGCTAGAAGGTTTGGTTTCATGTTTAAAATTGAAAAGTAAATGATTAAATAGTAAATTCCTTATTAGATTAAAATACCATATTGATTTTTGGACTTTATTTTTTTATTATTTAATTTTAGCTTTAAAATTTTTAAAAATCTAATTTTAACTCATCAACTTTCAATTAATCTTAATTTTAGTCTTTAGTAATTATCGTCAAATTTATATTAAAATAAGTTACCTTTTAAGTTTAGACTTTGGGAGATGGTTTATGACGGGTAGAAGTAAACTATTAAGTCAAATGATGATGATTCTAATTTCTTAATTATCGAAAAAACAAGAGAAAAATAGTATTTAATGAAAGGTTCGAAGAAGATGAGTTTATGGTTAAAAAGATGGTAACTTTTTTGATTCAATAATAAGTGGATGAATGATGGCACAGTAATTGGAGAGAAAGTTGGGAAAAGGATCTACTCATTCTCCATGATGTAAAGAGAGAATATTTGCAAATAAAAACACTCTTTCTTTCTCTCACTTTCTCTCTCTAACTCTAAGGTATATACAAAATGATACCCTCTTTTTACCAAGACAGGCTTTTGTTCTATAGTTGAGCACCTTTATGTGAGAGAGAGAAAAAGAAGAGGAAAGTTTTTTTTTTTTTTTTTTTAAATAAATAAATAAATGGGTATTTTAGGTCAGGTGAAAATTTTAAAACTTTGCCTGAAAGAAAAATAAAAAACTTTGCCCAAAAGAAAATAGAAAACAAAGGTTTAAATGAAATAATGAAAAAAAGTTAAAAATATTATTTCGATTCTTATAATTTCTGACTGGATTGAATTATCGTGCACTTTTAAATTTTCGAATTTTATCTATTTAAAATCAGTAATGATAATTTGAAGTTTTTTTTTAATAAATTTAATAATAATAATTTTAATAGGAAAAAAGTATATAATGTGAATATGATAGACAAAAAATTAATAAAAATAATTTATTTTAAAATAATATTAACAATAGACATAATACTAATTATAATTTTATTGAAAATAATAAATTAAAATTAAATATTTAAGAGTACAAAATTAGATGCCAACAAAAGCTAAAAAAAAAATACAAGATTAGATAGTTTATTTTCATAATTAATACATTAGAAGTTCAAACTAGGTACACTCCATTTTTTTTTTTTTTTTTTAAATAAGTTGGGAAATGAGATTACAAATATCGATTCTTCCACGGTTCAAATGCGTGACGCTGGTGTTAATCTAGTTTACAACCAAATAATGAAAGCATTGCGCCAATAATCCTTTCCGTAGGTACTCTCCAATTGATGATGAGCTTAAAGCAAATAATGAAAATGAAGCATACTCCAAAATACATAAATGAAAATAATGTTTTAACTAAAAAAAATAGTTGAAAAAAAAAAAAAAAAAAACCAGAGGAAAAGACAGAAAGTGCAACATCAAGGGTTTTGCCAGCTCTAGGCTTCAATTTCCTTTGCCTCTTTCTGGTTTTTTTAATTGTCTTTTGGAATTGTTTTCAGTATCATTTCCACAACATCAATTTTTGAAGGTAACCCTTTTTTTTCCTCTCTTTCTTTCTGGGTTTTTTTTTTTTTTTTGGTGGCTATTATTTATTCTACTTCATTGAAGTTATCAGATTTTTAATATTTATTCCACCAAAAACCAAACCCATGATTTTGTTCTTTCTCTTCTCTCTTTCATGCATATATTTATGTACTAAAGCTTCTTGTTACTTATGAGCTTTTGAAACCCCAAAAAAAAGCTTCAAAATTGTCTCTTGGGTCATAGCAAAATTCAAAGCTTGAAATTTTATTTGCAAAATCAATCAAAGAAGATGACTTTTCAAGTCCTTTATTTTGTTTAATTTCTTCTTGGATTTTAGTTATTTTTTTTCTTCTTTGTTTTTAACTCCCAATTTCAAAGATCCATCCATCATCTTTCAATTTCAATCTCAATTTTACTTGTTTTTATTTCAGCTTAATTATTGTTTTATATATCCATTTATTTTAGGGATGATAAAAAGTAATTTGTTGTTTCAACAACAAGCTCAAGCTATGGAGGAGAATCTATCAAATTTGACTTCAGCTTCTGGTGAAGCAAGTGCTTGCTCCGGCAGTCATTCCGATCAGATTCCGGCGAACTATTCCGGCGGCCAGTATTTTTCTGTCCCACCACCACCAAAAAAGAAGAGAAATCTCCCCGGAAATCCAGGTTTTTTTTCTTCATGATTATAATATAAGTCAAATAATAATTCAAAGATTTCACACAATTATAATTTTAAATTACCTCCAACTCCAACCAAATCATGGGTTGTGATCTAGGTTTTACATCAATTTGGAAATCATAAATAAATCCTCAATTACATGCTATGCTCATTTGGAGGTCACAGATTCAAAATTCACGAGTAAACTTAATTGTAAAATTTATATCTTGGATCTGGGTCTTGCTCTGATTCTCGATCTAATGATCGGATGTTTGTTAATTTTGGCGACACAGACCCAGATGCGGAAGTGATAGCGTTATCCCCGAAGACGCTAATAACGACGAATAGATTCATATGCGAGATTTGCAACAAGGGGTTCAAGAGAGACCAAAATCTTCAGCTCCATAGGAGAGGGCACAATTTGCCATGGAAATTGAAGCAAAGAGCAAACAAAGAAATCATAAGGAAGAAAGTTTATGTGTGTCCAGAGACAAGTTGTGTTCATAATGATCCATCAAGGGCTCTTGGGGATTTGACAGGAATCAAGAAACACTTTTTCAGGAAACATGGTGAGAAGAAGTGGAAATGTGATAAATGCTCTAAGAAGTATGCAGTTCAATCAGATTGGAAAGCACATTCTAAGACTTGTGGCACTAGAGAGTACAGATGTGACTGTGGAACTCTTTTCTCAAGGTAAAAAATTTATATATATAATTCCGCAACTAGGTTAAATTACAAGTTTAGTCCTATTCGAAAAACGTATACTTTACAAGTATCGCATTTTCCTTAACTATAAGAGATGAGAATATGTCTCTAACTATTTTTTTTATCGTAAGATACTGAGTTAGCTTACGTGTAACTCAATTATTCTCACCATAATTTGACTCTACTTAATTTGTCCAGAAAAAGTGTAAAAAAAATCAAATTTTAACTAAGTTGGCTATTATAAATGGAACCATTTCTTAATTTTAACTAACTAATTTAATATGAGCAAAACACATCCAAATCAGTTATTGTAACTATTAAAAAAAAAAGCTCCTCATTGTTACTACTAAAAATAACTCTTCTTTTCTAATCATTAATTTCTAGCTACTCGAAATAACTTCTCATTTTTTTCACTCATTTCTAATGATTCATTTTTATCAATTCAAAAACACTCTTTTTTAGCTACTCAAAATAACTACTTATTTCAAATCCATATTCAAATAAACTATCGTCATTTAACTCCTCTACAAAAAAAAATCACATCCAAACGAATTTTTGACTGCAACTTCTCAAAATAATTCCCCATCCAAACACTTCCTAATGAAGGTATATAATATGTTATCTATCTTGATTTAGGATACAAATAAAATAGTATTTTGATACATGTCTAACGTAATATCAAATATATAACTCAAAACACTTCGATTCCGGTTATGTTTAGGGGTTAATGTAAATATTTAATCATTTATTTATCTTCTTTGTTATAACTAATTAAATTCTTTGTTTTTAGATAAGTGTGAAAACTATTATATAAAAAATTAAAAATGTCACCTTCCTCCTCACCTCAAATGCTATATTTCTTCTCGCATTTCATATGACAGAGAGAAATGCATGGTTGATTTTCATGGTGTAATGTATGTACAAAGAAAAAGTCAAGAAAAAAAAAACTTGATGGAAATTTCACACCTAGTTGATTTGAATAGGTTTACGATTTTCAAGAATAACTTGATTATAAAATTTATAATTATCGCTCAAAGTCTAACCCGGAGATAAACACATGTTCATAAATATGTAGTGAAACACAACTATTAAGTCAAATGATTGTTTACATATAAATAGATCGATTTTGATGCATAGTGTTATATTCTATATACACTGACAAAGAATTATTTGTATAGTGTTCGTAAAATAATTCAACCGGTTAAAACATAAATTTTTTGGTCGAAAGTTCAAAAGTTCGAATCTCCCGACCCCATAGAATTGAGTTTCAGTTATATTTTGTGTTTATAAATTTTCTTTGTTTTGATTTCATGGGGTTGTTTTTTATAATAATTTTTCAGGAGGGATAGTTTCATCACCCACAGAGCATTTTGTGATGCTTTAGCAGAGGAAAGTGCAAGAACCATTACCTCAAATCCAATACTTATGGCCAATAATATTAATAATAATAATATTCAAATCCCTCCATTAATTCCCACTTCCATTTCTCCAATCTCTCACTTAAATTTCCAAACACAAACCCATTTCAATCCTCTAGATATCAACTCATTTTCCCTCAAAAAAGAACACCAAATTAATTCATCATCCAATTTCATTCCCCCATGGTTGCCTTGCCCCCAAAGATTATCATCATCATCATTAGATAACCATAATCACAACCAAGACCTTAATCCTCCTCATAATCTCATGATTAGTAACCCTAATCATCATCTAATTTCCCAAGCTTCTTCTCCTCACATGTCAGCCACAGCACTTCTTCAAAAAGCAGCTCAAATGGGAGCTACCATGAGCAGGCCCCACCAGCAGCACTCACGTGATCATCACGTGACTGATTCTTCTTCTGCCAATAGTAATAATAATAATAATAATAATACAAGTTGTAATTTTGGCATTAACTTGTGTTCCTCACGTGACAGTCAGATTTTTCAAAGTGGTGCTTTTGAAGGGGGGGCTTTTGATCAATTAGATGCATTTGGAGGGACCTTGAAGAAAAATCATGAGATTTTTAATGAGAATCCAATGATGTCAAGTGAAGATCATCAAGGGTTGAGTACAAGAGATTTTTTGGGGCTTAGACCAATTTCTCATAGTGAGTTTTTGAGTAATATTGCAGCTGCTGGTTATGGAAATTGCTTGAATAATAATAATGGAGCAGCTGGTCAAAGTCCTCAAAGTCAACTTCAAAAGCAACCCAGCTGGCAAGGTTAGAGATTTTGTGGGAAAAAAAATTAAGTTGAACCATATTTGAGATGGAAGACTCAAACCCGTAATCTTTCGGTTATTAAGTCATACATCATGTCTGTTAAGCTCTCTTTTTATTATCTTTTCCTTATGAATTAGATTATGAAATATATATTTGAATTGTTTTTTATAACAAGGAGGGTCATTTTTTCCTAAGGGGAAGGACCACACTTCTTGAATATTTAGGAATTTTTGGATCATATAGTATTAATGTCTATATATAGATTTCAATGTATAATACTTTAGTTAATTAATCATGTGTTCAAAACCCATGTTTTTGGGATTTCTTAATTTCCTTTGCACTTTTCTAAATTGAATAAGAAAACCCTTTTGGTAGCTGAGAATTAAACCCTAGTTTTGCTCATAAAAGAGAGTTCCAATATGTATGTGGTATATAGAATATATATCTCATATAATTAATCAGTTAATGGTAGTGGACATATGAAGAGTCCTTAAATATTTTATATTCTAAAAATGTGCTTATATATTTGAAGCACTTTTTGTATATCTTGGATATATTTAAATTGATATCTTGATGCATATATGAAATTACATGGTTCAAAATGTTTTTACATTTATATGAAATTTTAGACCATAATATACCAGGCTAAAAAACTTGGAAGTGAGAAACCCTAGGCTACAAAATTTGACCTCTCTTTTCTATAAGAATGAAATTGAGGGGTAAGATATTGGAGAAATATTTGAATATGGGTATGCAATATATATGGTACAAAGCATGAAATAGAAGGGGTATTTTTAAGTTAAATAAAAGCATAGGATTCTTCACATGAAAAGAATCTTGGGGGGTAAAGAAGGATGTATATAAGTTAGGGCTTGTTTTCAAACTTTTATTTTTATTTTTATTTATTATTATTATTTATAAACAAAAGAGAGAGATGTTGTTAGATTCCTTATCTAATGGGAATCAATCCCAAGGTAGGATCACTGAATCTATATGCATCACTTCTCTTTCTCTATCTTGTGAGAATTGGTTATTTTCCATATAAATAAAATATATATTGATTTGATGTGATATATTTTTGTGTATGTTTTTTTAACAATATATGTGTTAAAGGGAATTGTTTTGTTTTTCTTTCTTATATGTTTTATTCATAAATAATGTTACAATGAGTGGATTAGAAATTCCAAAGCAATAGCTCAGTTAATAGAAGTATATATATATTCATAAATAATCTTTTTCTAAACTTCTAACTTTTAAAAGAAGAACATAATCAATTTTACACACCAATTGACATTTTGTTTTTACTTTTCTCCTTGAAATTTTGTTTTTTTTTCCTCACAATTTCTATGATAATTTTCACTTTTTCAAAAAGTATTAGAATTAATTCCAAGCAAAAATCTTAAACAAACAATAAACTTTAAAAGAAAAAAAAAACTTTTTATTTTAGCATTAAAATTTTGACTTAGAAATAAAATGATAATCACATGTATTTTTTTTCCTTGAAAAAGCAAAACATTATGAAAAAAGAGGAGGGAGAGAGAGATTAAAGGGGTGAGCATTAGAGCCATGCAAAAGTGTGATAATTAGCCTATGATAAGAAAAAAGTTGATCCTATTGGAGATACTTTATGGTAGAATAATTGTATAATAGATTTAATTAGTGAGTGTGATGTGAGATTTTCACCCTTTTTCATATTTATATACATGTTAGGTCAAATTATTATATAAAAAAGAATGTACAAACTACAAAGAGGTGGGAAGTGTCTGTGAGGTTGCAATATGATATTATTTCATTGCTGTAAAATTAGAAGAATTATAAAAGCACTTTGAAAAGGAAAAAATCAACTTGTTATAATATAATTAATTTTGTCGGCAAAAATAATATTTTGAAGTTTCGAAATATATAATCAAGAAATTATATATTCGAATCGATCCACCTAATTATATTAAATCTTAAAAAATGATTTATCACTTTGAAAGTTGCTCATTTCTAACAAGAAAAAAAAAAAAAAAGTTTTCAAAATAAGAGAATAAAGCTTTTGTTTTTGATAGAGAGAGAAAAATGACTTTTTAACAAAATGATGAACACAAGAATAGACAAACATACCATTCTCTGCTATTAATGTTTGCCACTTAGAATTATTCTGACTTCCTTCTTTGAAAACATTTATACCAATTTTTTTTTTTTTTTTTATTTCATTATATTTTAAAATTTTGTGTTTGTTTGCTCCATGTGAAGTGTGGGGATAAACTGAGAGAAGCAGACAGAACAGTGAGGTCTGTGCTACATTTATAATATATACATGCACACTTCCCAAACAACCCCTGTGCTCTTGTCTCTGTGTTTTTACCATTCTATTTTTATTTTCTTTTGTCTCCCACATTTATTAACCATTATTCCACATATTTAAGTTTGGTTTCCTTAATAAAAAAATGTTTTCATATCAACTATCGAAAAACATTTTTTGAATGTCAAAAATAAAAGTAAAGCTTCAATGATATATTATAAAACTTATAGGTTTGAAATTCTTCATTTCCAATATGGTTGAATTCAAATAATAATAATTATAAATCTCGGTTGAATTGTCAATTTGAATATATGTTTTCTTTTTATTTAAGATTTATTTATTTTTAAAATTTATTTGTTTTGACAATATTTGAGAAAAATGAGATTCAAATCTATAATCTCAAGTTATACAAGAGGCTGATTTTGTTGACTACTTTTAAATTTATTGAATTGAAAAGAAGAAAAAACATTTGATAAATTTGATATCTAACAATGCTATTCATAAGCTCAAGTACAAATGGCATTTTGGCAAATGAGGGATAACAGAACTTCTTCCTACCACATCTTTCCCATCCTTTTACTTATTTGTTTGTGTTGATATGTGTGAGTATTTGATAGCTTAAACACATTTCGATTAATTTTACATGATACAATAAATGGTATTATCATAATTAAATTCTTTCTTTTATAAGAGAGTCTATGAATCATATTTAATAGACCATTTTATTATTTTGACATATGATGTCAAGAAAAGGTATAGATGGACCAAAATGATATTAATTTGTGTCAGATTTAGAGATGAAGACAACACAACTATGTAAAAGTATATAACAAATTATCAAAACAAAACTTCAATCCAAAAGTAAAGCAAAGGTTAAATTATACAAACCATTATGAAAATGGTTAAAATTATACTTACCCACAAGGTTACTTTATAGAATTTAACTTCAAATAAAATAGACATGACCATATCCTTTGATGTAAATACAAGGGAAAAGGGTGTGAAAATTAAAAGATAAAAGGGTTGATTCAAAGATGCTTTTGTGTAATGTGTTTCATAAAGGAATGAAGTTTTGGTTTGTCCCTTTGCATATATTTTTGTGGTGGGTAGGCATTGGCAAAGGCAAAGCCAAAAGCCAAAAGCCAAAAGCCAAAGGCCAAAGGCCAAAGGGACATCTATATATAAACATCATGGATGAATATTCACTATTGCCAATGCCCATAAGAAAGGGCATTGGAATTCAAAACTTTAGTTGACTTTCCCATTTTTGTTAATCATTTCTTCTTCTCTTTCCCTTTGTTTTCCTATGATAGTAATGCCACAGCCTTTTAATTTAAACCCTCTTTTAGTTTGACCATACTTCTTCATCTTTAACTTAAAAACCTTTTCCAAAAAAAAAATTGATATTCGTCATTTTTTTGACTTCGGTATATTTCAACTATTTACCCATGACTTTACAAGTTGTCAAGAAAACATAAACAAGAATTACTTTAAAGTAGATGATAATTATAGATTAAATTTATAATATTTTGTTTTTAAATTTTTTTAATATGGTTAAAGAGAATTTGTCCTATATAGCAACTTTAAGACCATCTGTTATAATTATAGCACATTTTTATTAAAAATTAGTTTATAGCAAAATTCCAAGTGATTGAATTCAATCACTTGAAATTGATTGTATTCAATCAGTTTGTTAAGTGATTGAGCTCATCAATCAATTACAAGTGATTGAACTCAATCACTTGAAATTTTGCTATAAACCAATTTTTGATAAAGTCTGTTATAAATGTAATTTTTTACCTCATTTTTGTTATACATGAAAAATCTCCTTACTGTCAATCTGTGATGGTAATTTTTTTTTTTTTTTCTTTTCTAAAGCTTTGACCTTTAATTATTTCCCCCTTTGTTTGTTTTTTACATTTGAGGAACTCAATACTTTGCTTTTATGGGAAATGGAGTTCTCTTCTCCCAAGCTCCTTTTCCACACTTTTTCCAACAAAATGATGATACCATATTTAAAATTTTATGTCTTCTTCATAGGAAGATTTTGATAGAAGTGACTAAAAGTACTTTAGAAATGGTAAACAAGGACATGAGTGTTCTCTTGACTATGTATTCATTACTTTATTGAAGTTTCACCTTGTAAAATATCCATAAAAGCACATAATAATCAATCATCCCATGCAATAAAGCATATGAAAATATACATTATGATAATGAAAATGGAAAAAGTAAATCGTATTTGCCTTTTTTCTCAATATAAAAATCACGAGTTCTTTTTTTTTTTGAGAAGCAAGAATCACGAGTTTTACTTATAACAATCATTTGTAGAACTTAAATAAAAAACTAATATGAATCGAAATTATATTTAAATGTGTTGTTCACCCTCATGTTTCTACACGAAAAAGAACATGATACAAAAAAGGATATTTCATCAACTTGTTTGACCTAAGAGCATTAACTTATATTTTTATTATTTTCTTTTATAACCTAGAATGAAGCACCTAGATACATCGAAGAGAGGAAGCATATCCTTAAAGTTCAAACATTCAACTAACTGTATCCTCCTCTATTGGAGATACTCGCCTTGTGGGAATTGTCCCACATTGGAAAGGTGAGGATTCTCCAACTCATTTATAAGAGATATGGAATACTCCCCCTCATTACCAATTAGTTTTGAGGTAGAACTTCGTATTCTCTAATATGATATCAGAGTTCAATGTGGGTAATGACCCCCAAATTCCGACCCTAGCAAAAAGTAAGCCAAAGCGGGTCTTTCGGGCCACAAATTCGGATTAGGATTTAGTTCAAGATGACATTTCCCAATATGACCCTCATCTTGAGGGGGAATATTGGAGATACTCACCTTGTGGCAATTGTCCCACATTGGAAAGGTGAGGATTCTCCAACTCATTTATAAGAGATATGAAATACTCCCCTCATTACCAATTGGTTTTGAGGTGGAACTCCATATTCTCTAATATCCTCGAAGACAATATTATTAGCAGCTTGTTGTGCTCATTTTTTTTTTTCATTTCATTAATTGATAAGTGAAGTAGTTCATCTATCTTTATAAATGTTAGAATATATCTTCGCCGGCAAAAGTAAAATATTCAATACATCTTATTAAGATGGAGTCTCCACTATTCTTGAATTAGATCTAATTTTTTTTATTGGTCTAAATACCCATTTAAAACTAATAAACTCCAATACAAAATTAAATAAACATCATATTCCAAACCAAATAGCAATAAAAAAAGTAACTCATAAAAGTTGTTAGGTTTGATCTTCCTCTTTTGATGTGAGATACTCACCATCTATCATGTTATCATCTTTCACATCAATGTTTTTTTTTTTTTTTTTTTTTTTTCATTTTTAAGTTCAAAGTTTTCAATATTTTGATCATACGTTTGTTGAAACCTTTATATAAAGTATGAAAAAAGTATATTGAAAGGGACCATTTTGAAATAAATTAACATCTTTGGGCAGTGTTGACAAAATTCTACTTTGATAATTGACCCAAGTGGTAAATGAGGCCCATTAACTAGATGCGTCTTTGGACTTTAGATGGACCAGTTTCATGTTAGGCCCACTTTTTAAACTTCTCAAAACAAAAAGGAAAATCATATTAAATGTCTAAAATTTGGAAACTATTTAACTAAATATCTACTTTATTATTAAATTTAATTAAATGTCTAATTCCTAATTTTAGGGAGAGATAAATAATATTCATTCTCATTATAATCCCCACTATAATATTCTTATTTTTTATTAAAAATTCATTCCTTCATTTTAGGGATACACACTCATATTAGGGATACACACTCTTTTAGGAAGGAGAATACATAGATTGACTAACCATAAATCATTTTTAAAATGTTTAATTCCAAATTTACAGAATATGTTAAAAAGTATAATAATAAAATTGCAGACACAACCATTTTCACTAGCGACTCGAGAACACGAACGTGGATTTCACTTGAGAAAAGTGTTTAAAACCACAACTTTATAAACGTATCAATGTTCGTAGACGAGGTTTTGGGGGAGACACATACTTGAGGGAAGTGATAGACGTATACGAATTTGATGAAATGCACAGTGAGAGGCAGAAGAATTTTCAACCTGAATGAAATCGTTACCAGGTGAGCGTAGAATGAGAAGTTGGTTTTTTTTTTTTTAAATCAAATTTGTTGGGATTTAATGATACACCTTTCATTTTTTTTTTTTTTTGAGTTTCAACAAATTAGATTTAAAATTGCATTTTCACATTTGGTGTTTTTGAAGTGCTTAGCAAGTTTGCGATTGGTGTCGCAACGGCTTATTAACGTGAGTTTGAGAAATTAAATTGACTTTTGCCTATGTTATCTCCAAAGTTTTTTTATTTTTTGAAAACATAATTCAATTAAAATTTGATTGATCAAAATTTTGATGAGATTTTATGTACTATACGTCCAATTTAAAATTATATAAAATACAACATTTTTTTAATTTTTGAAAACACAATTTAATTGAATTTTAATTGGTCAACCGATACCTATGATTTTTTTTTTCCACTTTTAGATCTCAAGAAGCAAAGCGCATAAGGTGTGTACTAGTTTAATTACAAATATAGTCGT
>JBBMEF010031728.1:0-14378 GCA_037832685.1 Sicyos baderoa | reverse complement strand
AGAATGTTAGTGAAAATGGATTACATTCTTATTGATATCTAGTCATTGAAACTCGAGAACACGAAAACTGTAAAATCTGAATTACTTTAGTTGTTGATTCTTTTGTACACCTCTAATTGAAATATGAAATGCTTGATGACTTACAAAGTGCCAACAACTCGGTTTGTGCTAGCCTCAATTTGCTTGCCTCCAAAAATTCTGGCAGTCCCAAAGTCTGATATCTTTGCATTCATCTCATGATCCAACAAAACATTGCTCGCTTTCAAATCCCTATGAATGATTTTGAGTCTAGAGTCTTCGTGTAGATATAGGATTCCTTTTGCAACTCCATTGATAATGCTGTTGCGCTTAAGCCAATCGAGTTGTTTGCATTTAATTGGATCTGCATTGCAGTATCAAGAAAAAAGAGATAATCTTAATCTTTAGTTTTGATTCCTATGGATATGGAACAAAAAGTATATGAAGAATGGAAACTAAACAAACCAAATAAGAAGGCATCTAGACTAGTGTTTGCCATGTACTCATAGACCAGAAGCTTTTCCTCTCGTTCTAAACAACATCCCAAAAGCCTGACCAAGTTTTTGTGTTGAAGCTTCATTATGACCATGACTTCGTTCTTGAACTCATCGTGTCCTTGAGTCGACTTTATCGACAGTCTTTTTACGGCTATTTCTTCCCCGCTCTCTAACTTTCCCTGGATGTATTGAAAACTTAGTGAACAGAAAGAAAGAATCCAAAAGCTTCTCTGCAGTCTCATATGTGAAGATCCACACAAAAAGATAGCTAAATCATGTAATTCTGAGCAAATGGCCAATTAACTGTTCTTTGTTATATGTGCAGCATGGGACTTCTTAAATTCGTAAAATCTTAACAGTATCTAAGATCAGATCATTTCCTTCTATTAAATCTTGGATTAAGTAGCTAACCTTAAAAACTGGACCAAAACCGCCTTCTCCAAGCCGATTTGCATCTGCAAAGTTGTTTGTGGCAGTCTGCAAGGTGATGAAACTGAAGTAATGCATATCTTCATCATTTTCTTCCTGTCCTGAATGCAATTCTTGCCTCATCAATTCTGCAGACATTGCATCTCGCAAATTTTGCGACCGATCTTGTTCACCTGTGTCCATCGCTAAATCTATGAGTATGATACACATACAGATACAACTTAATATTTTATTTGAATCATAGCTTTACAAGTGCAGCCTGAACGTGAAATATTCGTTTTTCTTACCCTGTCTTCTCTTCTTTGACAAAAGTAAACAATAGAATAGTAGACTTGAAAGAAATATTACTGCTGCAACTGTTGATATAGTGATTACTGCAATCATTTTCGCGTTCAATCCTGTTTATTCATTAGACAACAATTTGAGATTTAGTGTAAAACTATACGATGTAGAAGAATCAAGCAAACCACCATATTCAACTCATTTTCTAAGTGGTCTGTCCCAAGTCTTAATTTTTCTCTGTCCCTTTCTATATTTTCACAATGGTATGTGCTTATGGACCACCTATGGTATGTCCCAAGTCTTATTTTGAGAAAATCAGGGTGTTTGGTTCGCTGTTTGGAATTCAGGTTCCCCTGAATCCTAAGTCTTAATTGGATTCACTAGAATCTCTGATTTTGGTGTTGGTTTGCTGGAATCCTACTCCGGAATCAGAAATGTGTGAGTAAGTTGACATCTTACTTTGAAGTGCACTTGAGAATAAGGTGTTGTAATCTTTCAAAGCCCCGACTGGATTACAACCAACCAACCAACCAAATATCGGGTTAGATATCATCCCAAACCCATTGCAACCTCACACTTGTACTTATCTTAGATTATGTTCAAATCCCAACACAAGGCTTAAACTAAAGCTGGATCAGCTCAAAGATGCAAACAAGTCAAAATATGTAAAAGAAGTTGCATTAGAGTCACCTGTAGGTAGCGATGGAGCTGGTTGCACTTCCTGATAGAAAAGAAATCGCTCATACCTTATGTTACAACTCGAGCCCAAAATTCTCCACCCCACACTCCCTTTGTAAAATGGATCCGCCAACAGTTCCTCCAAACATGTACGACACTCGCTACTGTCTAGATCCCTTGTGCACTGAACCAATCCATATCGTGTCCCAGGCTCATCCAACTTGTTTGCCTTGAACCTAATCTCTAACTCTGCAGCTTGAATAGCCATCTGAGCCAACAGAGAAGGCCCATCAATGTTCCCATCATCCGGCGTTGTATCGTTAGCAATATCGCCCATTTTAAATCTTGGAAACAGCTCTACAGTCCCCAAGAAGTTCTTATCCGAGTATCTCAGCATACACTCATCATACCATATTGTGGCGTTCACTCGTAAAGGGCATCGATCCTTTACCTCATTAGTTGCAACACTGACACAACTGTGACAGTTTTCGCTTGGAACATCTCCTCGACAAAGGACGAGGCCGTAGATTCCATTGAAGGTTGTGCTGTAGAAGCTGTCCGTGGAGTTTTCGGATAGGGAAGTCAATAGACCATCGAGGTTCGAACCCAGATTAGAGTTGGCTGTAACATTACTTGTGGCTGAACAGGTGTGGTAAACATAGCTTGGATTGAAATGATGGGAGCGGCTGAACCCGAAGATGGAGACCAGAAACAGCAAGGAAATTGGCCAAGCTCTGTAATGAAAGAAACAGAACATGATTTTGGTTGAAGTTAGAGTAGAAGATGAAGACATGAATATTAATCTTGGAAGAGATAAAGCCAGATGATTGAAATATCTCTAGTACCTTTCGTTTTGGGAGCCACTTGTTTTGAATGTAATTTTCAGCATTTAATTTCGATAGAGCAATCAAGTTGGTTTTGTGTTGGGTTAGATACAAATGTGTCTTTTCAGAAGTAGATGAGCACATTGAATACTACCAGAAAATAAGTGTGTGTGACAATTCAAGATGAGGTTTTTGTCTCGGGTTTTACCGATCGACATGCTTCGACTGGTTTCTTCAAGCAGAGAAGATGATGAAGCTTTGTGATCGGAGAAGACAATGTTGAACTCAAAAGGCACTCAGAAGATTGGAAGTCCCCTAAAAAATTACGTTCAATTGGGTTGCTCTTGAGTTGACTCATAGTTAAAAAAAATTAAAACTAAGTCTAAAACAGTTCATATGATTTGTTATTACTGCCGAGTTGAGTAAGATACTTTATATTTATTTGTCTATGTTGATAATGTGAGTAAAGTAATTGATAGAACAAGGAACTTGCATCATTTAATTTTATATATATAGTCAACTTTTACAGACTTAATTCTCTAATAACTATTTAGGTTTCATCAAGTCATATCAACCTAAATTGTAATAAGTAAAATTATAGAAACTGTTTTTTTATTAATAAAAACTAGAGATTAAATTATATATTTCTCATATGACTAAATGAGAAAAACTAAAATTTTGATTTTAAACGTAGGCTGAATTCAAACTTTCTCCCATTTATATTAACCAAATTTAATATTTATTCTAAAATTTTAAACCTTCTTTGAAATTTTGTAAACATCATTTTTTTTCAAGTTAAAAAAATGTTAAGAACAATTAATTTGAATTGTGATTGAACCCATGACTTCTGAGTTTATGGACATACATTAATATCGTTGAGCTTTTGTTCAAAACAATAATTATAGCATGTATATTCGAGGTATTTTACTTTCTTTCTTTTTTTGTTAAAAGTAACAATGGGTGAAACTCTTATAATTTGAACTTTTTCCATTTTTTTACTTCAATAGTAATTGCAACGGAGGTTAGGTTTATGTCACAAAATAATCATTTCTTAACAGTTAACAATCCAAGTTGGTAAGATAAAACGAGTGATTCTATGTAAATAGTCAATATCCACCTATATGGACCGAAACATTCACAAATATTAAAAAAAAACGAAAAAAAAAAAACAAAAACAGAAACAACTCATTATTAGTGTTAGTACAATTATATTACGATAGTACATGACATCATAAGCTTTTATTAGGATAAAAAGATACTGAATGGGTCATGGGTCATAGGCACTTGGTTGTAAACAAGTTCAATACCGATCTCGATAATCGGTATTTTTCGCGTACTAAAAAAAAAGACACTATATATTAAGCTTCAAAAGAGCAAAAGAGAGATTATGCTGGACATTAGTTGAGCTATTGCTCTTCATAACCGTCATTTGTCTAGTTGAACTATTTTGTTGTATTATTTACTTTTTTCATAAACATTTATCAAAACATCTGTAACAACATTTACAACCTTTTCTATAACAATATAAACATACACAAGTTCACAGATTTGAAAAACTCAGGGGCTAGATAGAAGCAGTGGTAAACGATTCTGTAGATCGATATCCGGTTGTTCCGAGGGACGTTGTAGAAGATTGATCAGTCGACGTTGGATTCCCAATCGGAACAAATGGAGGTTTCGACGGCTGAGGGAGGCGAATCGAATTGCTACCAAGCATCAGAACCACGGTCGACATGGTGGGCCGGATATTCGGATCTTCTTGAACACAGAGCAGACCAATGTGGATGAATCTCACAGTTTCGCTCAAAGAACAATCTCCAACCAGGTTCGGATCAACCATTTCCTCTTCTCTGCCTTCTTTCCATAGTTGCCATGCCTGGTTTTGTTCAATTTATGTGTACTGTAAATGCCTAAAAATTTGATATATTGATGCATAGATTATGGAATGATTCTTACCTGTGATAGGAGGCTTTGTGCATTGTCTGCTTTGAAGAATCCGCTGTTCTTTCTCCCGCTTATTACTTCTAACATTAGGATCCCGAAACTGTATACATCGGATTTAATGGAAAATACGCCTTCCATTGCATATTCAGGTGCCATGTATCCACTGTTGTTGTTGAAGTAATTAGAATCATAGTGGAATCATAGAACACGGTTCGTAGTAATTTCCATTGATTGAAATATATAATGCTTAATGACTTACAAAGTGCCAACAACTCGGTTTGTGCTAGCCTCAACTTGCTTGCCTCCAAAAATTCTGGCAGTTCCAAAGTCTGATATCTTTGCGTTCATTTCATAATCCAACAACACATTGCTAGCTTTCAAATCCCTATGAATGATTTTGAGCCGAGAGTCTTCGTGTAGATACAGAATTCCTCTCGCAACTCCGTTGATGATGTTGTTGCGCTTAAGCCAATCGAGTTGTTTGCATTTAATTGGATCTGCATTGCAATATCAAGAAGAGGAGATGAACATAAGGATCTTTAGTTTTGATTCCTATGGAACAAAAAGTGTATGAACAATGGAAACTAAACTAACCAAATAAGAAGGCATCTAGACTAGTGTTTGCCATGTACTCATAGACAAGAAGCTTTTCCTCTCGTTCTAAACAACATCCCAAAAGCCTGACCAAATTTTTGTGTTGAAGCTTCATTATGACCATGACTTCGTTCTTGAACTCACCGTGACCTTGAGTCGACTTTACCGACAGTCTTTTTACGGCTATTTCTTCCCCGTTCTCCAACTTTCCCTGGATGTATTGAAAAACTTAGTAAAGAGCAAATCATGAAGTTCTGAGCATATGATCAATACACTGTCCTTTGTTATATGTGCATCATGGGACTTCTTAAATTTGTTTCAATTGCTAACCTTAAAAACAGGACCAAAACCGCCTTCTCCGAGTCGATTTGCATCTGCGAAGTTGTTTGTGGCAGTCTTTAAGGTGATGAAGCTGAAGTAATGCATTTCTTCATCATTGTTTCCACCACTTGAATGCAAATCTTGCTTCATCAATTCTGTAGCATTCACATCTCTCAAATTTCGCAACAGAATTTGTTCACTTGTGTCTTCCATCCCTTGATGTATGAATTTGATGCATTTATAATTAACATTTTATTTAAATCAAAGCTTTATAAGTGCTGTCTAACATAAAATATATGTTTTTCTTACGTTGTTGTCTCCTCTTCTTTGACAAAAGTAAACAACAAAATAGACTTGAAAGAAATACTACTGCTGCTGTTGATATAGTGATTGCTACAATAACTTTTGCATTCAGTCCTGTATTGCATTATACAACAATTGTGAGCTATACATCAAATTAAAAGATAAAAAAATTAAGAAAATAAAGAAATATCAGTTACCACAATTTGTACAAAATATTCATCATTAAGTGGCTTAATGGTCATAGGACTGGAAAAATCAAAAGGTTATAAAATCAATCTATGATGGTCATCTACTTAAAGATTATTCTCAATTTACTTGACATGAAAATGTTGTAGGGAGGTTGTCCCATAAGACTAGTTAAAGTATGCATAACGCAGAGACTTAAAAATACGAAGGAAACCCTATGTTCTCACCATAATTCAGTTTCCTAGTCTCTCTATCTCTAATCACACTTATTCTATGTCTGTTGTTCATTAATACTTTTAGAAATTTTTTAAAAATTACGATTGCCAATAAGAGCAATAGTTCAGCTGCATCCATTGTCGTTGAAACCAATAAAAAAAAAAAAAAACTTTTGTGAAAGTGTGTTCAAATCCAAACAACTAAAACTGAAACAGTTTTTTTTTTTTTTGATATCTATGACTGATTGGGGCCAGCTTTCGCTCACCTCGACTAATATGACGAGATATACCGTCTGATCCTACAACATTTGGATGCCAAAGAAATTCGTAGGAAATTAATTCTTATGTAGGTGATCACCATGGATTGAACACATCACCTTATGCATTTTAAGGCTCTCTTTCATCAATTGAGCCACTTCGGTTACTAAGTAAAAAAAGTTAAGCATTCGAATCTCACCTCGAGACGGCGACGAGGCAGGTTGCTGATAGAAACTAAACTGCTCATACCTCATGCTACAACTTGGAGCCAAGACTCTCCACCCCACTCTGTGTTTATAGACCAGCCTCACCTCCTCCAACAGAGCCCTCAAACATGCACCACACTCACTACTGTTCACATCCCTTGTGCACTGAACCAATCCATATCTCCTCCCACGCTCATCCATCTTCTTAGTCATAAACATCATCTCCAGCTCTGCAGCTTCACTCGCCATCCCAGTCAACAGAGCAATCCCATCGATATCCCGATCCTCGGGCGATGTCTGGTTCCCGGAATCGCCCATGAGGAACCTGGGCGACATCTCCACAATCCCCACAAAGTCCTTGTCTGAGTATCTCAGCATGCACTCGTCATACCATATTGTGGCGTTTACTCTCAAAGGGCATAGATTTCTTATATTGTTGGTTGCAGCACTTGCACAGCTGTGACAATCATCGCTCAGAATGTCGCCTCGGCAGAGGACGAGGCCGTGCATTCCATTGAAGGTTCTGTTGTAGAAGGTGTCGGTGGAATCTTCTGATAGGGAACTCAATAGACCATTGAGGCTCGAACCCAGATTGGATGTTGTTGATGAACAGTCGTGGAACCTGTAGCTTGGTTCAAAATGATGGGAGTGGCTGAGCCCAATGATTGAGATCAGAAAAAGCAATGGAATTGGTGAAGCTCTGAAGTTGAAGAAACAGAGCATGGCTTTGATTTGGGGTTGGAAACAGAGCAGATGATTGAATTATTAGAGGAACATGTTTGTTTGGATGTAATTTTCTGCATTTAAGTTTGTTGGTGTTATGTTGGGTTTGATACAAGTTTGACTTTTCAGAAATAGATGAATTGTACATTGAATATGTATACTCCAAAAATGCAACTATCTTTCACTATATTTACATTCAAATTTGGTTGCTTTTGAATTTTGGGAATTAAATGAAGTGATTTTCATGGGTTTGAAGCCATTTTAATGAGTTTTGATCTTTTAGATTGACCGAGTCGCATTATCCCATTGCTGGGTTGAAAATATTGCTGCGCCGGTCGCCGTAAGACTCATGTGGACAACGACGGAGCAACCTCTGAAGGTTTGAATCCGTCTCCAATTTTAGAATGAAAAGTACAAAAAAAAAAAAAAAAAAGTGATTTTAATTAGTTATCTTGGTCTTTTGTGATTAGTTAGTTCTTGATAAGGATGACAACCCTATCCGAATCTTCACATTGGGCATCCTCTCCGTGGGCTCAACTTCTGATTCGGCACCCAAGGATTCAACCCTCCCATTAAACAAAGATCGAGCCTCCCCCAATCCGTCTAGATGCAGATAGACCAGATTTATATGCATTCAAGGCATAATACAACATTCACCAAAATAACAAAATAAAAAGTGATTAGTTAGTTCTAATTTGTACATTCATAATTTTAAAGGAATTACTTTAAAAGATTCATTCAAATCATAAGAGCGTGGACCAAATCAAAACCCTAAAGACTAAAATAATTCAACATACCAAGAATGTCTATGACAGCCAACAAGAGTATAGCTTTACCGACATTTTGTACGACCTAATAACCATGAGATTATAGATTCTAATCCTCCGTCCCCTAATATTATTGTATCGAAAAACAATGTCTATGACAATAAAAGAAAACTAAGTTTAAACATAAGAACTGAATGGTATGGCTAGACAGAAGCAGTGGTGGACGACTGGTCTGTGGTGTGTTACTCTGGCCCTGTTTCAGTGGTTGAATATTGATATACAAGAGGAACCCCTTGACCTGAAAGAAATAGAGGTTTTGATGGCTGAGGAAGCTGAAATGACTGGCTTACGAGCATTGCAACGACAATCGACATGGTCGGTCTGGTGTTAGGATCCTCTTGAACACACAACAAACCAATGTGGATCCATCTAACTGCTTCACTCACCGGGCAATCTTCAACCAAGTTGTTGTCTATCATTTCTTTTGCTCTATCTTCACTCCATAGCTCCCATGCCTGTTCAATTTTTATGTTGTTAAGCATCAAACAAAAATGATAGGGAGAATTTTGAAGCTGATGTTTGATAAAGAACAAAAACATACATATGACAGAAGGTTCTGTGTTTTGTCCATATACAGAAAACCAATGTTCTTTCTCCCACTGACCACTTCTAGGATAAGTACACCAAAACTGTATACATCGGACTTCATCGAGAATACTCCTTCCATAGCATATTCTGGCGCCATATAACCGCTGTAGGATGGACAATTACAACCATGAGCTATAGATGCGAAAGCCAAGGTAAAATAGATCAGTTTTAGCCTAAATGTACATGTTTTTTACTTTTGAAGTCTACCTCAAAATCCTCATATTAATATAATGGGGATGTTTTTACTTGTGATCTTTTCTACATCTTACTTATGTGCAGTAATATATACCATTCCCAATATGTATATTGAAGTAAGTTTGATCAAGTTACATTGTATATGACTTACTATGTTCCAACTATTCTATTGGTGCTGGCATCAACTTGCTTGCCTCCAAAGATCCTAGCAGTTCCAAAGTCTGATATTTTTGGATTCATCTCTTCATCTAACAGTACATTGCTTGCTTTTAAATCTCTATGAATGATTTTGACTCTAGAATCTTCATGGAGGTAGAGAATTCCCCTAGCAATTCCATTGACAATGTTTTCGCGCTTGAGCCAGTCGAGTTGCTTGCACTTCAATGGATCTGCTATTGTAATTAGATTAGTAGAAAACAATGTGACATTGATTCTTATTTTCCATGGTGTTAAAACAAGGTGTTTGGAGATTGAAAATGAAACTATATGAGAGAAAGAGGCTAACCAAACAAGAAAGCATCAAGACTGGTATTTGCCATGTACTCATACACCAAAAGTTTTTCTTCTCCTTCAACACAGCATCCCAAGAGTCTAACAAGATTCTTATGTTGAAGCTTCCAAATGACCTATGCTTCATTCTTGAACTCTTCATGTCCTTGACTTGATTTTGTTGATAGTCTTTTTACTGCTATTTCTTCACCATCCATCAGCTTTCCCTGGATTCATTTTTAAGCATAAGCATTTTGTCATATACGAATTCCCCTTACACTAAAAAAACAATCTTCACATATAAAAATATAGGTTTATTAACCTTGTAAACTGGACCAAACCCGCCTTCTCCAAGTCTATTAGCATCTGCAAAGTTGTTCGTAGCAGTCTTTAGAGTACTAAAATCGAAGAAATGTATATCTCCATCACTCTCTTGGTTTGTTGCATCAAAATGTCTCCTCATCAAGTGACCTGACTCGAATACATCCGGATTTCGCAAAGGAAGCTCTTCACTTCTATCTTGCTCTGAATGAATCACCATGTTTGGCTGCTAAGTTATTATAGTCTTAAGAGTTGATTGTTTATGTAAGAGGAGGTTTAATTTTGTTACCTCGTCTTTTGTTTCTCCTGATAAATAAACAATACAATAGGCCTAGTAGAATTGTCACTGCTGCAACGATTGATATACTTATGACAATGATCCTTGTTCTGTTTCCTCCTGTATTCCGTTCATATGATATAACAAATTCATGAGGAAGATTTATGTATAACTCTTTGGAAATTGGTGACAGTAGATGAAAATAAAAGGTGTCGTTTTCACCTTCCCCTTCACCCGGAGGCGAGAATGGAGGGCGAACTTCTTGTATATTATAGAAAGGGTACTCCTCGAACAGTAATATACAATTCGGGTTTAAAAGTTGCCACCCTTTCTCTTAGGAGTAAATATCATTGAGAAATTATATACTATTTGTTAAGATTTAATATTTGATGCACTATATATATGTGTGTGTGTGTTTGAAAAGTTCATATAAGTCTTTCTGAAATTTATATCAGATACATGCCTTCTCAAAATCATAGAATCTAACAACATTATGTAATAAGATAGGAAAAGTATGATACCTACAGTCGGTGGCAACGAGGGTGGCATCGAGCTCTCAACAGACGGTGGTGGCGGAGTGGGTGGAAATGGAGACAGAAGTGAGTTGTTATAGAGAGGGTGGATCTCATAATTCAGTTGGCAATTACTTGCCATTGTTCTGGCCCCTATGCTGCCGCTGCAACAACCATCAAGATTTGCTTGAAGCTGTTGGAGGCAGCTGTCACAGTCCGATGACTTCAGATCTGGAAAACAATCGAGCAAGCCATATATGGTAAACGTACTCGGGCTTGGAACTGCTTCGAATCCATACGCAGACTTCTTAATATTATTCCCTGACGCGGCCAACTCGGTTCGCAGTCGATCCAACAATGTCTTCAATGCCTGATTAAAATCATTTGCGTCTGAGGCTCTTCCAGTGTTGTAAAGAGTGAGTATCTCTGGAGTGATGTCTCCGACACCGGAAATAGAGTAATTTGAGTAATGAATTTGACAGTCGGGGTACCATCCGGATCCTTCCTTCTGGTTCGGACAATTTGTAGTAATCCTGCGGGTTGCGTTCACCACACAGCTTCTACATCGATCCAAGGGAACAGGTCCACGGCAAAGGGCCTTGACGTTGGCTTTGTCGGGCTCTTCGCCGGTCGAGGCGTAGAAACCGTAGTCCTCTTGGGTGTTCAAGGAGATAGCGTTAAGTACGTCCGCCAGGTTTTTCTTGAAAGGGCTGTTGTTGGTGTAGTTGCCTCTGTCTGAACAGTTGGAGTGAAGAAAGTTTGGCTCTGGCTGTGGCTCTGGCTGGGAAGTTGCTGTAAACATCCATTGTGCAATAACCAACAACAACAACAACACCCTTCTCATCTTCTTTTTCTTCATTGTCTCCTCTCAACAACAACACAAGTCTACGGTTGTCTTCTGCTCTATGTATTCATTTCTCACGTCATTCTTATTGGAATATTGACTTGGTTTCAGCCACCTCAGTCTCTGCTTTCCAACAACCATTTGGAAAATTTTGTAACAATTATAATAAGTTATTCCAAAAAGATTAAAACTTTGCTTCTTTCTAGTAAGTATCTACACTATTACATATTTCATGACTGTTTTTTCTTGCTCTTTGAATTTTCAACTATTAGATTTTTCTTTAAGAACCAAAATGACATTTCAATAAACCAAGTAAAACATAGATTTCTTCCAATTTGTGAGGCTGTGGGCAGAATTGTTCATTCATTTCAATCTAATAAAAAAAATGATTAAATAAAACAAGGAAGAATTCAAGAACGTGCGTAACAAGTCCAATACGTGAAACATAAGTTATAACCTTAACATTTATAAATCATGTCATTACAATCTCTTTTCCACCAATTCATACAAATTAGCTATCATCATCAATCTTTACTTGGAATCTTATTCCTGTTTAACCAAATCAATCTCTGATCTTACAAAATCATGAGCCATGATTCATTTCCTGCTACTAACCACATTCTTAATATGCAGAACATAAAGATAAACAAATTCACCACTTCACTTCAAGATATTTTGCAATTCAACTTTCAAACCAACCATTCGACTAGAGGAGGGAAACTGCTACTTCTTGATTATGTTCATGTTCGTGGGTATTAAGTTAACATATTTATCAAAAAAAAAATTAACTTTAATGAGTCGCATGCCTTGGCCCGAAGCCAAGATGATGTTGGGCGCAAAACAGCGAAGAAAGACAATACCTGATAGAAGGTGCTGGCCTTGGCTTCTTTAGAGGCACAAATACCGCCTATGTGCGAGGCGATGGTTACAGGCGAGGAAATGCCATAACCTTGAAAACACTGGCCACACATAGTCGAATAAAGCCTCATAAACATCAAGTTGTAGATATGCTTTGATACCATAGAGTACTTAATGTTTTTTACTATGCAATCATCTACAATATTATTAAATGCACAAATGAATACAAATAAGCTGAATAAACAAAGCTACAAAGAATAAAAACCAAAAGAAAATACATAAAAAGAACATGAGATACAATAACTGTAATTTGAACAATAAGTGTGAATGAGAAAACTGTCACTTTATTCATCAGGATGGAGGCAGAGCTTGTTGGGTCCCATTGAAGAAAGGGAATGTCTCAATCCTCAAATAACAATTAGGGGCACAAACTTGAGACACCACTTGCTGATCAAGACTCATGTTCACCAAACTCGTCAAACAGAAATGGCAATCATTGCCATTGATATCTTTAGTACACTGTGCCAATCCATATCTCGGATTCCCCGAATCCCGAACAACCGCCTTGAACATAAACTCTTCCCTCGAAGCATCCGATATCAATTGGCGCGCCCAAGCAACGATGTCCGAGGTTTCAGCCGGAGAAGTTATGTCGAGGCTATACCTTGTCAACAATCTAGACATTTGGAGGGTACCAATGAAGTCTTGATTTGAGTATCTCAACATGCACTTTTCATACCATATGATGGCGTCTGTTCGAGAAGGACAATCAAGCTTGAGTTGTTGGGTTGCATTTGTGATGCAGCTACTGCACTCTTCATTAGAGACGTCTCCTCGGCAGAGGAAAAGGCCATGGATTCCATTGGAGGTTTGGTTGTAGAAATTGGTGGTGGAAGCTTTAGAGGATAAAGAACTCAATAGGGAATTGACATTAAAATCCAGATTGGCTGTGTCGTTTGTGGCAGTTGGACAGGTGTAACCAAGTAATTGGCCATGAGAAGGGATTATGAATACAGAGATTGAGATTAGTAGTAGGAAATGAATCATGGCTTATGATTTTGCAAGATCAGAGATTGATTTGGTTAAACAGGAATAAGATTGATGATATCTAATTTGTATGAATTGGTGGAAAAGAGATTATGTTCCTATTTATAAATGTTAAGGTTATAACTTATGTTTCACGTATTGGACTTGTTCCACACGTTCTTGAATTCTTCCTTGTTTTTTTAATCATTTTTTAATAGATTGAAATGATGAAAAATTCTGCTCACGGCCTCACAAATTGGAAGGAGTAAAACACTAATTTTTCTTCTTTCTATTTGGTTTTTTTAAATTAAAAATATCATTTTGATTCTTAGCATATGTTTTTTTTTTTTTTTGAAATCAGCTTTTAAAGATATGTTTTACTTTGGGTCTGAAGTAAGGATCGTTTTTTTGATACAAATTGGAGGAGGGAGACCACAAATTCTACGTAAAGAATGTTTGGACATAGATGAACCTCATCGAATACAAATAAAATTGTGGAACCTAGCAAGTACACATGAATAGTTTTTCCTTTACCATTTGAAGCCATAAACTTTAGTTATTGGCCACACACAATTAGCTATTACTCTTATTGACATTTGGTTTCTGATAGGATTGGGCCTTTGGAAATATTATAAATATTTTAGGGGTATTTATGTAATTAGTTAGTTAGTTAGGCCCTTGGCCTATATAAGATGTACTCTTCTATTCAATCAAGCATGGAAAAATATAATCAAATCATTGTATACTTTGGAAAGTATCAATAAAGGAGGAGGCAGTGTTTTCTTAGTTTTCTGTATTGTTTTCTTAGTTTTCGGTTACAAGTTCGTATCAGTTTCACCTTTTAACTAACTATAGTTTCTCATTTCCTTATTTTCACTAATCATTTTATTAGAAATAAAAACTGTTATTAAAACTGTCAATTAGTTTTTCTATTATCTGTTAAAATGTTGTTATTAGTTTGTT
>JBBMEF010031647.1:0-15747 GCA_037832685.1 Sicyos baderoa | reverse complement strand
GGTTATTTCTTTTAATTTATTGATTATTTTATGTTTGATTTAATTTTATCTCAATTTAATCTTTTATCATTAAAGTTTAGATTCGATTGCTATTATTTACTACACTTTATACCATATATATGATTATGGTTGCTAAATTTTTTCAAATTTACCTAGTGTTGTAATATTTTATCAATTTGATCTATTTATGCAAAAGTCCATTTTTTAAACTATATCCTACAATTTTTAAGAGTGTATTTTGATAAAGAAATTTGTTTAGGGATTGACCGAAACTGACGTTTGGATGGAATAGTTCCAAAATTCCTCATTCATAAAATCTCAATAAACTCTCATAAATTCTCAATCCAAAGACGTCGGGTTTATCTTCATCAAACCTTTCATAATTACTATCCCTCATATTTTGAAAATCTTGTATCTCAACACACCAACGGTTACATGTAGCATCTCACCCAATACTTTACTATTTCTCTTTATATTTCTAATTTTGCATGTGCTTAGACAGCTCACGATCGAATATTGTAGGGTCAGTGCCCTAAAAATGTTGGAAACTTTCCAGTTCATCTCATTAGTCCTCCAAGAAATGTAATGCAAGGGAAGGGTCCCTTCCTTTTGTCTTTTCAGTTAGCCATTGTTCCTTCCGGTCCTACGTTTTGTTTTTCTTAAGGGACAGTTCGTCCTTTTTTGACAAAGCAACACAACTGGACCTCAAAGTCTCACCCTTTTCCTTTTCAATTTTTAAGGGTATGTGACCTATGGGGCTCATATGATTGCCTTACTTATATATCTTCCTTTTTCTTCCCTCATTTGCATAACCTTCTCATAAGGTTTGTAGTCCATTTAATGTATTCATTTTACACAAATCTAATGGACCCCTTTACCTTACCCTTTATAATAGATTTCTCCCTTCTTTTTTTCGGGTCAGCTTGCGTGCACAAGCACACATCAACTAATGTTAGTGGGTATACTGCCTGACCCTACAACATTTGGATGCTAAGGAAACCCGTAGGTATTAATTTGAAATTAATTCCTAAGTAGGTGACCACCATGGAATTTGAACCCATCACCTTATGCACCCCAAAACTCTCCCTTCAATTATTGGACACCCCCTTCCCTTCTGATTTGGCCAAATTTTGAGAGTTGATTCTGTATTTAAATTGTTTTTATTGCATAAAAGTTAAATTAGTGAGAACATGATCTTTCTATCATGTGGTAGGAGCTATGCTTTAGTTGCCTGTATTCAAAAAGTTAAATTATATGATATTATATTTTAATGTAGGTTATAATTAAGTCCATAAACTAAAATTCTTTTAATTTGTGACCATCCCAACTAATTTACGTGCACGTTAATTATTGTTAATTAAGACATATCTTTATAATATTTGGGTGTCAAACAAAATCATAATTAATTTCTTGGTAGATAAGCACATTGATTAAATTCATAACCTAACTCCTATATAGAAAGTTTTATTTTAATTATTGACCAATACATTAAATTTTCTCAGTGAAACGGTGAATGAAGATTGGCATTACAACTAATCTTTAAGAATTGAAACATATATATGATACATTTTACAACATTATTTGTGTATTTTTTTTAACCAGATCATTATTTATGTAAATTGATGTGATAGATGGGTTAGAAATGATTTTATAAATGATGGTGTAAATGGTGTCAAATTGAACCACTCAATTAACATAAAAGGGAATAATCTATAATTTTATAAGAATTGTAAGCTCTCCTTGCATTTTTAAAGTAGAATTTTCCACAAGACTCTTCTAGAAAGTATCTCTTTCATTCACCAACCTCATGAGAAATTCTTTTAAAAAATAATAATAAGTATAAGTTAACTCAACTTTTCGTCAACTCTTGCACCAACCTCATGAGAAATTCATTTATTTAAATTTAATCCAAATAAATTGTTAATCCAATCCAACTAATCAAATTGAGTTGATTTAATCTAGTTGTCTATGTTCCTCAAAAAAAAAAAACTTAATATATAATTTTTTAAAATGTTTTAATATATAATTTTACTAATTAACTACCTGGGACGACCAGTAACTAAAAAAAAACTTCTGACCAGTTTCCGTCTGATTAATGGCCTAATCAGAAATGAAAGAAAAGATTAAATGATGAGAAATGAAGGCACATGGTATGTTTGTGGAGCCCATCGCCAGCCGATGTTTTGTCGAATATTAAATTGCAATTAGACATGAATTTAGTTAGTGATGCATTTTATTTAAGTTAGTGGTGTGTTTAGAAAACGTCACGGACAGTTTTGGAGTCGAACTAATCGGTAAAGCAAGGATATTGTATTTTCAGAATGGGAAGTTTAATTCTGATGATCACGAAGTTACATTTCTTCGATTATATTTTGATGAGGTCCTATTCTTCTGTTATCGATATCGACATTATTAGACTATCTTTCAAGATTTGTAACAAGTTTACCAAGTCGAGAGATAGGATAATTTATGGGTTGCTTTTGTTGAAATTCTTTGAAGATTTTGGGAGGTTGTTTCCTACTTACAAATTTGGAACGAACCCAAAAATAATAATTAGATGAAAATTATAAAAAAAGAAAAAGAAAACTGGTGATAATTAGAAACTAGAAGAGAGATAGAAAGAAGAAGGTTGGGAGATGGGAATATTAAAGCCTAAAGGATGGGCATGTGACTTTTTGCAGCTTTGCCTTGCCGTGCACGTGACTTCAATTGCAAAACAATCAAATTTCGAATTATCACATACAATCCAACAACATATTCCTATTCAAATAACTTAAATAAAGAATAGTTAAAAAAAAACCATTTAAAGTGTTTTGGGCACCGATAATATTATTGGGGATGATAAATTATTATAAATGATGAATTATAATAAAAATTTATTGACGTATAAATAAAGTAACCATTTTATAGTAAAATTTGGATAAATCAATTAAAATATACGGACATCCATGTTTAAATAATTAACATACAAATTTAGGTAATTTATTGATTTTAATTAACGACAAGGTAAATATAGATAAACATATGATGACCTAACTTTCAATTTTCATAAATGAAGCCCAAACGCCACTTATATTTAGCCAAACCAATAATTTTGGTTATTTCAAATAATTCACAATTCTCATTCATTTGTATTTGTATTTGTATACATTATAATAATTTATATTTACATAGTTCTCATTAATTCATAAAGCACATGTTTTAGACTAATATATATATATATTTTTTAAAAAAATTAGTTTTTATTAAGTTAGCATATTCGAGTGAACAAAAGTAATAGTTTGATAACAAGTGCTTATAAATCCAAAATATTTTTATTACAATTGTTATTGAATTGAAACAAAATATTTCTTTATATTAGAAAGAAAAAATAATAAAATAAAATAATTCAAAAGTATCACATTTATCGAATTCACATAATGAATATGATAATGCATTTTCAATAAAAAGAGGGAAAATTTAATTATCTCATTTTTCACCTGTTAAAATAAAAAATGAATTATGGTTGAAATTTAAATAATTGATAAATTATGGTTGAAATTTGAATAATTGATGAATTATAGTTGAAATTTGAATAATTGAGTTACGTCCAATTTTTTAAAAAAGAGTTATATATAAACTAAGCCTTTTGAGTTTACAAGGTCAAATTTAGATAACATTCTTTTGCTCATTTAATAATCATTTATTATTGAAAAAATTAATTTTACAAAAACAATCTCTAAATAGATATTTAATTTTTACAAATATTTTAAAATATAACGTTGACGATTGTTATCAAATTCAATTCTTTAATTATGAATTTAATCTTAAAAAATCGATTTTTATATTTGTTTGTGAGTAGTAAAATTATTTTTATATATAATTTGTAATATCCTCGTCAAGTACACTAAATAAGAAGTTTCGAAGCATTAATTTTAAATTTTGGCCGCCTTTAAAATTTGACTACAAATATATATAAAGTTCATGAACTAGCATAAAATTTATATATGAAAAATTTGTCAAATAGTTATTATAAAAACAACATATACTTCTTAATTCTTACATTATACAAATCCAGCCAAGAAGATACGTTGTTTAAACTTATCGATATATCAATAAAAGAATGATATAGCATGTAAAGGTGCGAAGCTCTAATAATTAGATGCATATGTTATTTTCGGGTTTAAGAAAGAATCTCAAAAGTAATTAAAAAGCTGTGGAGTTTGATTCGATTAGCTTAGACTAATCCTCAAGCACCAAAAAATGCAGCATGTTTTATTAACAATCATAACAGTAGAATTACATTCAATTCACGAAGACATATTCCCAAATCAAATACTTATTAAATAAATCAAGTTGATTAAGGCAGATCAGAGATTACTATAAAAAGAATTCATGTCTCATGTACCAACAATCACATGGAAGACAATATCAATTATAAACCATACACATTTTTAATTCACGTAAAATATTTTCCATTACTGGAATTTTGAAGTACAATTATTTTCTTTAACACCAACCTTTTACAGCCAACTTTTTTTTTTTTTAATTTCTTGAATTCAAATTGAATTTAAAACAATTTCTTAAAAGTGGGTAAGGAGTTGTCAGGCTTGAACTGAACAAAGCTGTTTGTTTTTCGGGAAAAGCAGCGAATTTTTTAAATAATGAAAAAAAAAGAAAAAAGAGCTTTATTGATTAAATGCAAGTCTAAGATCTGGTTATTAGATTATAAAAAAGGGTATCATATTGACTAAAAAGTACACCCTCTAGGCACACTTGGAATAAAGCTGAGGAGGGTATTTTCGTCCATTTCGGTATCAAAATCCAAAAACAGAGAAAACCCGTGGTTTTTGGCGAGTTTCTCTCTGTTCCATCGTCTTGCGTTTCTCTGTAACTAAAAACGAAACCCCACCAAACCCATTTCTTGTTCTTGGTTTTTCTTTGGCTATACTTCATTTCAGACAAGAAATCGAAAGCTCTGCCACAACCAGAATCGCGGTTGGTGGCGATTTCTGGTATTAAATGTAATGGTGGAGTCTAAGGTGAGGAGGGGATTCTATGTGAAAATGAAGCTGTTTCATCACAAGAATGGAAGAGCTCAAGAAAAGAGCTTCATAATCAAATATTACAAATGGGTTTTATGGGTTTCTCTTTCAATCTACTTTTTTACCTCTTATTACATCAGCCACAACCATAACCCACATCCAAAAATTTCTCCAAATTTACCCAAATCCCATCTCTCCAAATTTGCATCCCGAGCCCTCATAGAGTCTTCTAATAGCACATTCCTCCCCCAACTTCAACTAAATCAAGGTCCTCCATCTTCTTTTCTTTATTTTGCTCTGTTTTTTCGAAACCATTTTTGTTGACTTTTGTTTTTGGTGAAACAGAGTCGTTGTTGAAAGGGGTGAAGGTTTTCGTGTACGATTTGCCACCGAAATACAACGTGGATTGGGTTTCGAATGAGCGATGTTCGAACCATTTATTTGCTTCGGAGGTGGCCATTCATAGAGCCCTTTTGAAGAGCGATTACAGGACGTTTGACCCAGTTGAAGCCGATTTTTTCTTCGTCCCTGTTTATGTTTCTTGCAACTTCAGCACCGTTAATGGCTTCCCCGCCATCGGCCATGCCCGTTCCCTTATTGCCTCCGCCGTTGCTCTTATTTCCTCTCGATATCCCTTTTGGAATCGCACCAATGGCTCCGATCATGTTTTTGTTGCATCCCACGATTTCGCCTCTTGTTTCCACACCATGGTAATCAAATTAAATTAAAAAAAAAAAAAACCATCCCAAGAAACTTGTTTCTTTGTTAGTTTTGATTCTAATTTTGGTTCTTGTTTATTTTTCAGGAGGATGTAGCCATAGCCGATGGAGTACCGTCGTTCTTGAAGAACTCTATTGTATTGCAGACTTTTGGAGTCAACTATAAACACCCATGTCAAGATGTTGAACACGTCGTTATTCCGCCGTATATCTCGCCGGAATCCGTCCGGGCTACTCTCGAGAAGTCGCCGGTGACCGGCCGTAGAGATATTTTCGCCTTCTTCAGGGGTAAAATGGAGATGAATCCAAAAAATGTCAGCGGAAGATTTTACAGCAAGTAAATGTTTTTACCTTTTTTTTTTTAGATATAAATGTTTTTACCTTTTCTCCATTTATAATCATTTTTTTTTTAAGTTAATTTTAAATGAGTTTGGCAGATTAGGATCAATTTAATTATATCAACTAAAATTCGTGTAATTTGAGAGAGAAGTGATTTATAAATGAAATTCAATTTTATGTTAAACTAGGATTAACCCAAAATTTTAATTTTTTTTTTTTTTTTTTTGACGTTGTCCCTGGTCATTAGTGATTCCCGAACCTGAAACCTTGTAGGGAGCATACCTCCAAAGCCCAAGTATTCATCTACTGTGCCACCCCCTCGGGGACCCAAAATTTTAAATTGATAATTTGGAAAGAATTGAATTATATTGACTAACATTTATCTTTATGTGGGATTTTTTTTTAGGAAGGTGAGGACGAAGATTTGGCGTAAATTCAACGGCGACCGGAGATTTTACCTGCAGAGGAAGAGGTTTGGCGGTTACCAGTCAGAGATCGTACGTTCCGTCTTTTGTTTGTGCCCACTGGGGTGGGCTCCGTGGAGCCCGAGGCTGGTTGAGTCCGTGGCGCTTGGTTGCGTGCCGGTAATAATAGCGGATGGCATCCGGCTGCCCTTCCCCTCCGCCGTGAACTGGCCGGCGATTTCGATAACGGTGGCGGAGAAGGACATCGGAAAGTTGGGAGCGATTCTTGAACACGTGGCAGCTTCCAATTTAACTACCATCCAAAAGAACTTGTGGGACCCGAGGAATCGGCGGGCCCTATTGTTCCACAATCAGATAGAAGAAGGGGACGCCACGTGGCAGGTAGTTCGTGCCCTGTCCGAGAAGCTGAATAGGTCGTATAGGAGGGGCTCGAGGGTTTCGAAGCAGTAACGGTTGGCCACGTCATCAGATAAAAGTGACTCTCTTTCCTACGTGGACACAGTGGAAGACAGCTGGATTTTGCATGAAACTGGCTGCACAGTGAAGAATGGTATTTCATTGGTGACGGTGGGGCCCAGAGACAGCGTTAGTCAGGTTAGAAGGGAACGTGGCAGCATCTGATTAGTTGAAGCTAATCAAAGCAAATATAATAAAAACCCACCGTGGATACATGTGAATGAGGATTTATTATTTTTATTTTTTTTTCCACCTTGAAATAACAATAATATTAAAGGGAGAGTTTGTAGAATTCTGAAACAATGGATCCTTTTTTATTATTTATTTCTAAAAAGAATTGAATAAATGAAATGGGAAAAAGTGGAGCAATAAATAAAAAAGGAGGAGAAAGGGTGGTGGTGGATGGGAGTATAATGGGAGAGAAGAAAGTGGGAAATTAAAAAAAAGAGGGAACAAAGTTATTGACAGCTGAAGAGTGTCAGAGCTTTGAATTAACAATCGTGTTTTTGTCGTACTCTTAGTGGCGGTGTCAGTTGTGGTCTAAGTCACGGACTCATTCAATTTTAATACAACTATTTTTTTTTTTTTATAGATAATTACAATATCGACTCTTTCGGAGTTTGAACTCGTGACGCAGGTGTTGACTGGTTTACAATAGGGTGAACATGGGTTGGATTGGATTGGGTTGGAAGGGTGGTGGTGTTGACTGGTTTACAATAGGTGAACATGGGTTGGGTTGGTCAATTCTCCAACCCCAACCCAACCCAATTAAAGACACAATCCAACCCAACCATTTATTTTCAGGTTGAATTATCGGGTTCATAATTTGTAACTACTATAAAGTTAAAAAAACTCACCATAATAAGCAATATACTCAATAAACAATTTCTAACGCATCTTTTTCGATTTCTAGAAACTTATGACGAACATTAATATAAGTGTATTTTTATTGCGAATGAAAAATTCAAGTTTACCTAACTTCAAAATCTTATCAATAAGTTATATTAAAAAATAAAGGTCTTACAATAATAATTAAATTAAATAAATATGTAACATATAATATAAATTATTAAATAACATAATAATTATGTTATAGTTATGTTATAGGTAAAAGTATATATTTTTAAACTAAATATGAAATTCAAGTTGGTCGGGTTGGGTTGATTTTAGGTCAACCCTTGATCCAACCCAACTCATGAAAATTCCATGATTTTAAACCCAACCCAATCCATTCACGTATTCAACCCAACCCAACCTGACAAATTAGGTCAGGTTAGTTCGGGTTTCTTGGGTTGTCAGGTTCGTGTACTCCCCTAATTTACAATTAAACGATAAAATTACTGCATCATCAACCTTTTTGGTACCTTAATGATATTTGTTAGCTGCCACTACTTTCAACTCAAATTGTTATATTCACAGAGCCTATGAACCGAAGTTAGCGTAGTGTGTGGATTATTATACATAATACCTTATATTAAATAATATTTGAGAGCCATCTTATTAGAATAAAAAGAAAATCAATTTTCTTATATTCCCTTATCATAATCATTATTTTTCATTGCTACGAAAATTTAATATAAGATTTAAGCCGTGTTTGGTTTGTTGTTTAGAATTTAGGGTTTGTCTTTTTTTAATAGATTTGTTTTTTTCAAACGGTATAAAATATATGTTGTTTTCTAAAAAAACTATATTCACCTTTTAAAACTACTTTCACATTTTTATTTAATTTATAAATATAAATAAAATATATATCTAATAAATTAGAAGATAAATCTAAAAAGAAGAGAAGATCAATTAATTTTAAATATATTTTTTAATAATAAATAGATAGACACAAAATATATATATATATTATAACTAAGGTTTATTTGATTTATGGAAGTTTTTTAGAATTTCGGCGAACATACGATCTATTTTTATTTTATATAAGAGAAGGAAAAATACGAGAAAAAAAGTTTAAAAACAAGAAAAAGAAGAATTAAAAATGAAAAGAGAGAGAGTTTAAAAGTAAGAAAAAGAAGAATTAAAAATGAAATTAAGAGAGTTTAAAAGAACATGCATAATAAAAAAAGAAATCACAATTTTCAATCTTGTATGAGACTCGCGATAATACACCTCTCAATAGCTAGATTTCTATTGTTCAAAATCACTCAAATCAAATATTACACTTTTTACATTTATCTAGTAATTATTCTCAAAGTCTCGATTTCCAAATCTAAACCGTAAACCAAACCTGACTTAAAAGTATTGTTCCATTAATTTTCTTTACTTTTGAAAATTTATTTATAATAAATAAATAATAATATTAAAAAAAAAATAAAAAAATACACGTATTAATAAATTTGGAAGAGAAATCGTTAAATTTTTATTTGAATAAAATCAATGAACTTGCAAAAATATTTTAACCATTAAATTGTGAATGAGAAGCGTTAAAATTTCTCTCTTTCAATGTCTCAAAAAAAGATTTTGCCTTTCTAATTTTTTTTTTATTTTTTTTTTGACAACTTTCTAAAATGTATTTAATCTTCTTCGTCTTCTTCCACTTTTTGCATATTCTTATTTTGTAAAAATGTAAAGATATTTAATAAGTAAAATTTGTTAGTAACAATTTGATCCAAAGTTCAAAATTTCCAAAATCCATAATCATAACCTCCTCCTAACTTTCTAAGATATATATATATATATGTAGGCGATGAATTTAGAAACTAAAGAAGAAAAATTCAAGTAGTGTTTGGTTATTGTAATCTTGTAATCTTCTTTTTGTAGTATATCAACATTTAGCTTTTCATTTAAAGTCAAAGTATCCAAATACTTGTATTTTTTTTTACTTGCGCACCACTTCTACAATAAAGAAAATGGAAGCAGGTCAGTTGTAAGGGCAGGCTTTGCATTTGGACTCATTCTTACCCTAAATCTGTACATTATTCTATTTGGGCAATTTGGAACTTTTTGTAATTTGCATTTTTCTATATTTGTTGAATGCGCTGGTCGGGCATGGATTAATTATTTGATTTGATAGTAATCTATTTTTACTTCAGGGTTGTGCTGTGTTCGACCCAAACACATACGACAGATACACGTAGCTTTTATATCTGAACTTCTAAATCTTCATTTATTTATATTATTATTATTTTTTTAATTCCAAATTTTTTCTTGATTCAATCATAAATCCCCAAAACTGTATTTTTTTATCGACATCTTATGTTCTAGTGAGGTTTCAGGTTCAAATCCCCCTCATTCAATATTTTTGAATAAAAAAAAAAAGTAAACTTTTAAAGCAGGATATCTATATTTTTTTTTTTAAAACGTGGAATGGGAAAGTTGTTTAAAGAGTTTGGGAGTTTGGGTTAAAATATCAGTTAAGCCTCTTTCCTGTGTTTGATTATATTTTAAATAAAACTTAAAATTAAATCTATAATAAACTATCAAGATTCAGTTTGTCAAAATGGTTTTAAACATTCTCAATGGTTAAATTAGTCAAAAGAAGTCATTTAATTATTGTTCTTTTATTATGTATATATATGACATGTTAGCAAGTTATATATATGACATGTAGGCATGATTTCTTCCATAGGTAACCTTGAAAAAAATTAACTAATGAGTTTCTTTTTTTTGAAGAACTTAACTAATGAGTTGGCCAAATCTTCATAACCAATTAATTATTGGATTTCATGTGCCAGTAACATTAGTTCGTTAGATTAGCATAATTTCATAAATTCAAATATGTTAACAAAACAATAAATCATCATTTTCAACTATATATCATTTCAAAAAAAATAAAAACATTTTCAACTACATACATCAAAATAACATTTAATCCACAATATATATTAAAAAAAATAGTTTCTACCAAACAAAGTATGAAAGAACTTAATTTAGATTTATATTTTTTATTCATCAACGGTAAAATTGAGAAATATCCAAATAACATGGATCATTTCGTGTCTATGTTCTATAATTAAGTTTCCATTAACCTCCATATTTTGAGTGTAGATTTATTTTTACTTCTTTTGTGTTAAACAAGACTTTAATGGATAAATTTTAAAAAAATGAAAAAAAAGAAAGATAAGAGATATATGATTTGGTTTATGATTGATGAGCATTAAATATGGGGAATTAAGGATAAGATCCGAAAGGGGATGAATAGATGTGCACTTTTTTTTTTTTTAATAGATGTGCACTTAAATATATGGACCCTAACATTAAGTCATTGTTTTGGAGTTTTTCAAAAAAAAAAAAAAAAAAAAAAAGTCATTGTTTTGGAAATGAAAGGTTAATTTTTTTTGTCACTTTTCTTTTCATTCCTTAATTATTTGAAAAAAATAGTGACTACCGATCAATCATTTTAAAAGACCCATTTCCCTTTTACTGCACTTATCAATCCCTTATAATTCATAATGCCTTCCTCTACTCCTGGCTTCTCTCATTTCTCTCTTTACATATGTGGCTCAATATAATCATATTGAGCCACATAGGTAGATATTAATATTTAGGTCATGTCCGGGCATGATCTAAATATTTCTCCTTTATATATATAAATTAAAAGAACAAGTTAGAAAAAAAAGAAGAAAAAAGAAAAAAGAAAAGAAATAGAGTTAGGTTCTGTCCATTTGTGTCAGCATCTCCTTCGAAGCCTTGGTCGATTATTCATCTGCTTTTTAAGTGTTTGATTCTTTGCATTTGTTTTCTTTTAAATGCCAAGAATTCTTTGTGATGCCTACAACAAGATAAGTTACCATCAAAATAAAATGTTAAAAAAAGTAGAGATGGTACATTTAGACCTTTGCGAATTGATGAATGTTAAAGCATCAGATGGACAAGAATTGTTTGTGTCCTTCTTAGTCTTTAGATATGATTATATTTACCTGATGCAACATAATTTTGAAACTCTTGAAATATTCAAGGAGTTTAGAGATGACGTTGGGAACGTATTAAGTAAGAGAAATAAAACACTATGATTGAATTTGTGGAGGACCTAGAATTCTAGATCTATTTAAAACATGGAATAACGTCCTAACTCTTGACACGTTGAGCACCTAAGCAAAATGACGATTCGAAAAGGAGAAATAAAACCATTTTGGAAATGGTTCGGCCAAAATGATGAGTTGTGCTTAACTTTCAAACTCATTTTAGGGTTACGTGTTGAAGACCATTTTACCCATAATCAACATGGTTCCTTCAAAGAGTGTCTTGAAAACGCCCAAGTTGGAACCTTGTTGAAAGTTGTACTTATTCATATATGCGTTACTCTAAAGAAACAAGATTAGGGTACTTTTATCGTCCCCAATGTGTCAACAAATACAACGTTCTTAGAAGAGAATTGTGTTAAATACCATAAGTCTTAGTGTCCAGTGATGTTAAAGGAATTGTCTTGTAAAAATGCTACAAATACTACAATAAGGTTTGTTTCAAGAAGGACAACAAGGATTGTCAACCTCCCCCAACATTGGATGTTGAAGCTCATCAGCAGTGATTATTGATGAATCCATGTCCAACTCGTCGTTCATTTTATGAATATGTGGCTTTTCTACTATGTCATGGATAACGAAGGAACAAAGGACTATGTTTCATTCATTTGTTGAAATTGAGTATCGTTCAATGTTGTTGCTACTTTAAATTGGAATAGTTTAAATCATTACTAGTTTCTTTTGGTGTTTTGCATCTTCAACCTATAAAGTTGTTTTACGATAGTCAGTACTCTCTCAAAGAACCATGTATTTAATTATCGTAGTACTAAACACATTGATGCAAATTGTCATTTTGTCCGCCCTAAATTATTATCTAGAAATCTAGCTACAAAATATGTTCCGACCGAATACAAGTTGATTGATATTTTGACTATGGCGCTTAGGAAGCAACACTTGAGGGGAATACTAAAAAAGATTATTGAAATATAATTCTAGATTTAGTATTTAAATATGTTTAGATATTCATTAAGATTCGTTAGGAGATCTATTTGGTGACATATATTTTTGTATGAAATCAATGGAAAGCAGAGGATTTTCTCATTACTCTCTAAAACTGTAAAGATTTTTTTCCTCTAATTGTAAGTTGAGTTTCTACTCGAGAAAACTCAATTAGAAAAAAGACTTTGTTTTCATTTAAAAAGCAAATATTTGACAGAGACTTATGCTACCATTTATATATGGTTAAGGTTACCACACTTGAACTGAACCCCATTTAAAAACCTAAATTGAAACCTATATGCTAAAAAATTACCCAATTTCAAACCCAATTAATATTAAATTGACAAGAGGTTTACCATATTGAACCTGTAACCTTATTGAAGTATGTTGCATTTCACCTTCTAAATTTTAATATTTGACATAGTCCTTTTTTTATAACATTTTCTCCATTAATTTCACCTCTATTACCCCACGTAGTATAGCAAAAAAAAGAAATATAAGAATACCACAAGAAAGTCTATAAAATAACAAACATCAATCCAAACATAATTCAACCAATAATACATCAATTATAATTCAAACATGGATAATTTGATTCTCCAACCTTATAAAATCATGTACCAAATTTACTAAAAATGATTCAAAATAAGTTTTGAACCTTTTACACACAACACTACTGGTACTATTTTCCCTTATACAATCATTTTGAAGAAACCCTAAAAAGTAACTTCCCTTTTTAATCTTTCACAACAAGCATAACATTTTTCTTCAGTGTTTATTTCAAAAAAAAAAAAAAAAAAAACCCCTTTTAACAAACTTTAAATCTTAGCGAGGACTTGGACGCACACGTACTATTGACCCATCACAAGACCTCAAATAAAATCTTTTTTTTCTTTTTTTTTAAACATTTTTACAAAATAATTTAATTTAAACGGTTGACCAGGTCGTTTATTAACATTCAGGAATCTGCTTGCGGTCTCTCTTGGGATCATTGCAATAATTATACACCAAATAATTCCTCTGCGCCCATTCCATCGCCCTAAGCTGCTGTTGGCTCAACCCGCCGGAGCCCGCCCTGCAACTTCCGGCCGCCGCCGCCTCCGCCGTGCAGCCGCTCATTTTGAAGTCCCGGTACTTGGACACAAACGGCTGGTACCTATAATCCGCCTTGTATTTCCCACCCTCCGTCGCCCATTGAGAAGCATCCCAAATCGAACCGTAAACCCACATCGGCCGCATCGGAAAACTCGCATCCTCGTTCCTTCTCGTGTATCTTCGAATCGGAACGTTGTCCACAAAGAATCTAGAACATCATTGGAAAATCTGTAAATCAATTGATTGAGATTATGGAAATTTTTTAAAGAGCTTGGTATTCAAATAATTCGGACATGATATCTAATGGAGTCCATTGGATTGCGTAGTTGTGAAAATCCTGCGCGGGATCAAACCAGAGATGGAAACGCATTTCTCTTCCGACTATGTTCCCGTCTCCACTCCCTCTTATGAACACGTTCGTCTGCAGAGTGTATGGCTTCCCCGGCGTCGTCCCCAGGAATTCGATGTCGATCTCGTCGTGGTTTCCGGGGAAATATTGGTTGTTTGAAAGCTGGATATGATAACAAATCAAACAAACGCAGTTAGTAAGTACGTATTAGATAGTGTTGGCATTCATCACTCAGGCCGGTCTCCACTCTTTTTGATATGAGATTATACTAACGTAGTATGATGTGAGAACGCCTGCAGTGTAACCAGATTGGAGTTTGATAGAAACACCAAAGTAACCGGAACGGTAAGAGCGCAGCGATTTGAACCCGCTACCTGTTCGACGAAATGACCGAAAGAGAAAGAGAAAAAATGAAGGAAAATACGAAATGGGTCAGGGAGAATGTGGATATAGGGGGCAGAAGAGTGGACCTGAGGCTTTGTCGAGCCAAATTGTTAAGGTTTGTTGGTCGAGTGTTTGATGTTGAGGACCCCAGAGGTTTGCAAAATAGGCACCAAAGCCTTGGGACTGAACGTAGGAACTGGGGTAGTAGCCAGGGGAATGTGGTGGACCCTGAGCAGTACTAAAGGACATTAGAAGAACAAAAACTAGCACGAAAACAGAAGGCTTAGCCATGAGCGTGTGGGGCACCGAATTGATGAGAAATGGGGTTCAGATTTGGGTATAAATAGGGGAGTTTTTCAGATTTATGGCCCCATCTCATTAACACCTCGGGTGGTAAAAATCTTGTCGTGTTTGATCTTTATTTGTAATGCATGTGGTTGTTTACCGCCGCGATGATCACCATGGATTGAACTCATTATCTTATACATCTCAAGACTCTCTATAACCAATTGAACCACTTTATAATGGTTGTTGTTTTCTAGTGTATGGAAATTAAATGAGAAAAAACTTGCAAGAAGATAAGGCAAGAGAAGCGCACGAAGATGTAACTTTTTGTGAAGTTCTTAGACGGAGACAAAGGCATGAGAAGACATAATTCATTATTAGATAGTATAAAATTTCATTCTTTGTGGTGAGATGTATGTTTTGTCGATCTTATAAATGTTATGATAAAATAAAATTGAGAAAATTGATGCCTTGGTTATGAGTAGAAAGATCAATATAATTTGTTTTATTCAAGAGAGAATAAAATAAGTGATTAAGGCATTCTAACCTATAGTAATTTCTTGCATTATTTGAAAGGTGTAATTGGAATTATAATTGTGTTGAAAAATGTTGGATTATGACGGCCACTACTACAAAAAGGAGATTAGATGACACTTTTCAAAAATGAAATTCAAGCGGGAGAGATAAAAAAGTGTCATAAATTAAAACACGCGTTTTATGACACTTTATTATAATCATCTAGTAAACACGCGTTTTATGACACTT
>JBBMEF010031636.1:0-15752 GCA_037832685.1 Sicyos baderoa | reverse complement strand
AGAATGTTCTTCTAGGTAAATCTTGTATTATTTATATTTATTATATTCATGTATTTTCCCTATATAAAGAGGGCTCCTTGATGTATATTATTCATTGAGAAATACAGAGAAAACCTTTCCCATCTATTCTTGTTTAGAATCTTTCTACTACGTCACACCACTTGAGCTATACTAAAAAATTGAAACCTAATGAAATGGCACTTGATTGAATTATTGTAAAAGATTTTCTGGCATCGAACTGGTAACTCTATCCGCTGCTGTCTTGACCTAAAAAAAAAAAAAAAAAAAAGTTGGGTTACATACATTACATATAATTTTTACAAATTTTTTACATATTCTTTTCAATCATGATTTAGAAGAGAATTTGATAACTAAGGATTTACGTATAACTTGATAATTAAGGAGTTATAGGTTCAAATCTTTCACTCGAGAATAATAAATTAAAAAAAAATTCAAAACTCAAACTATACCCTCATTAGTTGACTTAAGGAACTAAAAAAGTTATGAATTCAAAATGACCTATCTAAAAGTTATTTTTTTATGAATATCTTTTATCATTCAAAGTGGTGAATTTAGAAATATCTCCTATGAAAATTGTCGAGGTACGAGTACACTAACACAATCATTTATGAAAAGACGAGAATTAATATAAGAACTCACACTATCTAATAAATCTTAAAATTAAATTTAAAATTTAGCTACCTGCACCAAAGTTATTTATTTATTTTTAATTTTTAATTTTCAATTAAACAATATAGTAATCTTCTGATTAAGATGTTATTGAAATTCTCTCTTTCTTTCGACAGCTGCATCCAAATTTTGACCTATTAAAAATAAGAAGAAAAGTATTGAATGAGATGAGGGCATGCAACTCACTTCTTTATCCCAATTTGTGCATAGAATCAAGATTCCAAGAAATAAAGCTTGTAAAAACACTGCCACCATGATTCCAATCCATAGTCCCTACACATTTTTTTTTAAAGGTGAAAATGAATTTTTTTTTTAAATATATATAAATTAATAAAAGTACAAAAAAAAAAAAAAAAAAAAAAAAACCTTTCCTCCAATGCCTTGAAAGAAGGCTAAAAAGATGGCAACAGGAATGCCCACAAAGTAATAAGCTCCCAAGTTTATAAAAGCTCCAATCTTCTGCCTTCCACATCCTCTTGTTATTCCTAATCAGCAATATATGTGTGGTAATTACTTCTTACAATTAAATATAATTTTACTAGATATTGTTTATTTATCATATAACATGCATTCTATAATATTGGAAGAAGGGGGATTCGAACCTGTAAACTCGTGGTTATTAAATCGGACAAGATATCGGTAGAGGTATGCTCTTATTAGCTAATAAAATGCATTCTAGACAAGTCATCTTATAGGTTATTATAATATGCACTTCTAACCCAAATTATGATTAACCAATATTATATAACAACATGCACTTTAGATGCATGTCAATATAGCCTCTCATGCTATGAGAACATTTATATTACAATAATTCATCGTTTATAATAATCAATAACGGTCCAAAATATATATCTTTAAATTTTTTCCTTAAAAGCAAAAATGAACAACAAAAATCAAGAAAATAAATATATAATTAGTACGTATCAAACACTACTTTAACCAATAATTTTTTTCCTTCTTTCTAATATTTACAAAATTGAAGTAGAGATTTGAAAACTATAATCATAGACCTTTGATAATTATTTGATTTTTAAAATTTAAGTTTATTCAATGTATTCTATCTTTTTTATAAATCATATTTCACTTAAGAAAGTAGTGAATGCTAACTAAATTTTAAAAACAAAAATAAGCTTTCAGAGGTTTTTTTTTTTTCCTCTAAATTTTTGTTTGGTTTCTAAAAATATAGATAAAATGTAAATATATATGTTATTGTAGGTTTAAATTTAAAAAATAAAAATAGTTATCAAATGGAAGTGTTCAATAAAAAATGATGATTTGAAGGGGGAAGAAGAAACGAAACCTGCGAAAACTGATTGAATTCCATCAAAGATATGCAAAATTGCAAGCAAAATCAACATTTGAGCCACATATTGAACCACAGTCTCATCTGAACTGTAACAGTAACCCCATATGGTTCTGCAACTTATGAGAATGGTGGCTACCACTGCACCCTCTACGACCACGGTCCCCAACGCCACACACCCGGACAAGGTCGCTGCCGTTGCCCTCTTTGCCCCTAGCTCGTTTGAAACTCTTGTGCTGTCCATTAATAAATATATTCATAATTTTGAGTTTCGAACACGTGACCTTATTTTAGTTAGAGGTGTATATTGTCGGGATTGAATTAGGTTAGAGAATTTTTTAATTTTTGGAGAACCCTAATATTAGAGCAACTCAACTCTATATTTTCGTGTTAGGTTGGGTTATCTAGTTATGTTAATATGTTTTTTTTTTCTCTAAGATTCATCCTTAGCTTGTAAAAATATACAAAAATATATAAAGAAAAAAAATGCATGATGTTGTACTTAGACCTATATTATCTATCTTATTAGTGCATACATTTTACAAGTATATTAAAAATATATCTTATTAATTAATCTCACACATATAGATAGAGATGTTACAGGGTGAGGTAGGGCCAGAGAATGATTTCTCCATCTCAATCTATGCGAAACCAAAAATATATATAAATTAAAGAAGTGAATAAATTTTTATCTTGAACCCACTCAATTTAGGTTTTCAATATCATCCCAAAAATAATTGAATTAAAAATATATAATTGAAACAAATTTGATTTCAACAACAATTTAGTCTTTTTAAAAAGTAATTGATTAATCTTATGTTTATGCTTATGAATTTTGAATTTTCTTGAACTTAGTTGATTAAATAGTGCACAAATAATATATGTATGTTTAATGTCATTAATTTTCATATTGGAAAAAAAAATATAAAATGAGAAAGAAGAATGACCATTTTGGAGAAAGATTTATTTATTTATTTTTTAACCGGTTAGTCAATAACATATTTATTCAAACAAAATTTCAACTTAATGATGAAGATGTTTTTTAATAGTTTTTAAAACCGAGATATTTTTTAAACTTTTGAAAGTTTATGGAAATTTTTGAAACACACAACTTCAACAGTTTTCTTCCAAATTTAACGACAACAACACTTATGAAACATTTTTTTTTTTAAATTTAAGGATATTTTTGAAACTTTTCAAAATTCAGGAGTAAATATCGACAAAAATCTCATAGTTTAGAAGCAATGTTTGATAATTTAACATTGTTTCTTCATTTTTTGAACACAACCTCATTCCATGAAAGATAGAACATGCAGATTTTCTTAGAAATGGAGGTAGAACCTCTGTTGGATAGGCAAGGAGGGATAAATTGTTCATGAAAATGCAGATTCTAGTAAAAGCGAAACATTAATAATCATTGGCAACAAAATTAATACTAATTAAGAAACTAAACTGGTAATTGATCAACATAATATCATATGAATTAATGCAGAAATTTTTCATGTATAACAAAAATTGGCTAAAATATTACATCTATAGCATAAAACTTAAAATAATTGCACATATACCAAAAAACTGAAAATAGTAAGTGATTGAGTTCAATCAGAGTTATTAATTGAACTCAATCAGTTGAGCTCAATCACTTAACAAACTGATTAAGTTCAATCTCTAGTTATTGATTGAGTTCGATTGAGTTCAATCACTTAAATTTTGGTATAAACGAATTTTTGATAAAAATGTAATATAATTTTAATAAATAATTCTAAAATTGGTATACATAATAAATTTCCATATATATATATATATGAAATAGAGAAACAAATACTTTCTAACTGTACTAACCTCACTGCGCCACTGATTCCCAGGGGTATCATGTAAATCATTGAGCACGTATTGAGACTGAAAAATATTGATTTATGCTAGAATTAGACTCTTCATAATATTTTCTCAAAAAAAAAAAAAAAAAAAAAAAAAAAAAAAAAACTCTTCTTAATATTATTACCAACATTCACACCATATAGGTTAATTATAAAAAATTAAACTAAAATTTGAAAACTAAAAAACTAAAAATAAAATGGTTATCACTAATTATCATTGGCCTAATTATCAAAAAATTAAACTAAAATTTGAAAACTAATATAAAAAAAAAAAAAAATTTGCACTTTATAGCAAATTTCCTACTCTACATTAAAATTATAGCAACTTTTTAAAAATATTATAAATATAGCAAAAAAAAATTTGATAGACTCTATCAAACACTATTGATGGAGTCTATCAGACACTATTGATTGAGTCTATTGATGGGGTCTATCATACATTATTGATGGAGTCTATCATACACTATTGATGGAGTTTATAAATCTGATTTTGCTATATTTGTAAATATTTTCAAAAAGTTGCTATTTATTCAATTTTTTTGCCTTATTGTAATATACATGCAAATTTCCAAAAAAAAAAAAACAAAAAAAAAATGGTTGATTTTTTTAAAATTAAGCTTATAATTATTATTCTACTTTTCAATCAAAGTTTTCAAAATCCAATTCAAATTTGAAAATATTTGTATTCTTAAATTTGACTAAAAAGTCTAGCCATGCATTTTTTTTGTTAAGAGAGAGAAAATATTGTAAATGGTAAAAAAGATTAAGCAGCATAATTTTAAAAGCAAAAAATAGAAACAAAAATGGACATTTACCTGATCGATAGAACTGAAGTTTCAAGCTTTGGATTTTGAAGAAGCCCCGATAATAAAACCACCATCTCAAATGACCATATCTCCAAACTGTTCCCAAAAATATCAAAATTAAACTATGTATAAGCATAATAAGAATTCTTTTTATCGATAGGGCCTAGTTAGAATCGGTATTTTCATCCCGACCCTTTCGGTTAATTTCTAGACCATTAGGTCATACATGATGTTACTGGTGTTGAATCGGATCTCAATTTTATTTATTGGACAAAATACCCATTTGGGCTTTATGGGTTATGATAACATGCGAGAGAATATGAGATTCCGCCTCAAAATCAATTAGCAACGAGGGAAGTAATTCATATCCGTTTTATATTGATGTTGGACTCTCCCACTTTGCAATATGGGATATTTGTGAGATCATAACAATATATTTTGATATAAATTAAATGGAAAACAAACATGCTCTTAAATTTTTTAGTTCTATTTTTTTCACATTTCAAACAAATTTTCATCCTTTATTTTTAATAGAAATAGTTTGTGGACAGCTTATTTCAAAATTCAAACGGATCTTTTACCACAAATTTCAAAGTTCTAAGTTAAAAAAGTAACATAGTTAAAAAAACATATCCTAAATTTCAGATGTATTTTGTATAATTTTAGTTTTTTTTTAATAGTCTAGAAGCTAAATTAATGCAATTAAATTTACAACTTTTAGTATAAAAGGGGTGGCATCATCCTTGGTAATTAGTTTACCAAAATATTTTTTAATTATACTAAATGGATCACTGATTTCATTATTTGTTCGATTACGAGAATAGGTATTTGTCTGTCCAATATGTACTAAACAAATAATAATAATGCAATTATATAGATTACTAAAAATAAAGACATCAGAACCTGAGCATGACGGCCGAAGGAATGGAGAGTTTAACGAAGTTCAAAATCCCACGAAACGCTTCACTGGAAAAACCAGTCCACGTCTTCCGGCACGACGGCGACACCCTAACATAAACTGCCAATGCCGCTGCATTAATCCAGTAAGACAGAGCATTAGCCAAGGCCGCTCCCCGGTTCCCCAACCCCGACCGAAAAACAAGAGCCCAGCACACAATGCAGTGAAGCACAGCTGTGGCTGCAGCGGCGACGACCATGGGAAGAACATTATTCTGGGTCTGCAAGAACCGAATATGGCACTGAAGAATGGCGTAGGCAAAAATGCTGGGGATCATGCAACGGGCGTAGCGACCGGCTTCGGCCGAGATCTCGGGATCTTGGCCGAGCAGCTGGAGAATGTCGCCGGCGTTGAACCAAACGACCGCGAGCGGGACGCTGGCGAGAAGAAGAACCACCATGGCTCTTTGCATGTGGATTCCTAGCATGTGGTACTGTTTTGCTCCGTAGGATTGTCCACAGAAGGTCTCCAATGCACTGCCCATTCCATTCTGTATTCAATTCAAATAACTTATTACATGAATTAAAATAAGGTTCTTAGGACAAAATTAATGTCACTCGTGAATTTCGAACTTAGGATTTTAAGAGAAACGTCACACCTTCAAAATTCAAATTCTCAAGTTTTCAACTACTTACGCTACTCTTTGGAGACTTTTTATCCCTTTAACATAAAGGTGTTCAAACAACCTAAAATTCAATTAAGTTTGATAATTAATAAATATCTTTTTTAAGAATTAAATTGGGATCATGAGGTAACCTAACATTAGTTTGAACTAATCCAAGATAACCCAAATTCATTATTAACTTCTTTTTTTTTCATAAAATATAATTATATACGCACATATATATTTTAATTTTATTTAATTTCATTACTATTTTTGGATTCTTAAATTTTCAAAATTCTTTAAAATATGCCGTAAAGGTTTTAAAAGTTATATTTTTTAATATAAATTTAAATCAAAAGTTATTAGGTTTATTTAGATATCGAAGGTAAATAACAAATATATATTAGAATTAAATAATATATAAGATAAATTGAGTTTTTTTTTTTAACGTGCGAGTTACTTTTCTTTTTAAAATTATAATAATGGAAGATGAGATACGAATTACTCTCGACGTTTTAGTCATAAAGTAAACACAAATGTTATTGAACTATGACTCACATAAATTAAATTGCTCTAACATATAAAATTGGATAAATAGATTCACTTACTTAGATTTGAATTAATCTAAAAATCACATAATCTAATCCAATTCATTAACACTCTTACCTAATTAGAAAATTATTCAACTAGGTTGCCGCCGTAGAAAAAGTTGTCAATTACCTATTATAATATTATTTGTAATTGTAATATGTCGGCAAATGTAATACTTTATCTACCCAATTTTCATTGAACTCAACAAAAAAAAGGAAATATTATTAATCTTTTTGAGAAAAATAAAATAATATTATTTGTAAACTATTATTTTAATAAAATTTATTCTTTTATATCTCTTTTACTTAATACCATTAAAAAAGGTTTAAATTTTCGAACGAATACTAAAATAAATTATATTAGGTAGAGGAGATAATATAACAAATAAATTTTATTAATAAAAAATAAATTAATTATAAAACTAGGTTATAAAATATATTTTTCACAAATAATATTGTGTTAATGAGAAAATGTAAATAAATATTGTAAATTAAATCAAACAATTGTCCAACAATTGCAGCGAGGGAGGAGAGAGTTAAAAAAAAAATATAAAAAAAATCAGAAATCAATATATATTTTAAAAAAAAATCAAAATCAAAATCACAATTAATAATTAATAAAATGACAATTTCAAAAAAGTAACAAAAAAGTATTAGGTAGAAGTCAGATTCAGTCAGATTCTAAAATAAAAATAATGGTATATTTTGAAATCCTAAGGCCAGTGGCACATATCCCCCTACACACTCGTGAATCAAGATTTTATTTTTTATTTTTTTACTATTATTTTTTTTAATGAGTATGATTGTCCCTCAACCAAGTTTTAGCATTAATGTACTAAAAAAATCATTAATAGCTAAAAAAATAGGGGGGTTTCGATATATAATAAAAATGGGCTAAAAAATTTCATCTATGGTACAAAACTGAAAATAATTTCACACATACCATAAACGGAAAATGAGCCTTTTGAAAAGACCAAAAAGCCCACGTGTAGCTGCAAACGAAATTCATTCCGAAATTTAGGCCTTTACATCTTGGCCAAAATTTGCTCTTTCAATCAAACCCACGTCAATCAATTTTTTCCGATTTACCATTCCGATTGAGTGGAGAGATTCTACAAATTTCAAACGCTTCACGTTCTCCTTCACGTTCTTCAACTTCCGATCGTCTCCTTCACGATTTTCCTTTTACACCTGCAGTGTCGATGATCATGGTGACGTTATGCGACGACGATCTGGCGGTGAGGCTGATGTTGTGCCGCAACGAGAGCTTGTCGGGAGATGGCCGAAATGATTCCGACGGGATTACTTGGGTTTTGAGAGGTAAAAGCAGAGCTGGGTTTAATGAGAGAAACAGAGTTTTGGGTATTGAGAGATCAAAATTAGAGAAATAAAGAATAAAAGGAAACAAGAATTGAGAGATTTTTTGTTTATAGGATTGAGATTTATATAATAATAATCCCCAATTTTGTTTTTGTTTCCAATTGGAGCTGATAAACAGTTGGAAAAAACAGAGTGAAGAAATGTATGAGAGTTTTGAGAATAGAGTGTTGTGATATCAATCAATTTATTGATAGAAACTTATCAAATAACATGATAGATAAAATCAATTTAAATGGTAGATGCAAAGACATTATAGGTTGAATGAGACTATCTACATCTACAAATACAAATGAAGTTAAAATCGATAGATGTCAATTAATAAAGAGTGATTGAACTCAATCATCATCATTTGATTGCATTCAATAATTGACTCAATCAATAAAGAGCGATTGAACTCAATCATCATCATTTGATTGTATTCAGTCAGTTTTCCAGTGATTGAGTTCAATCACTTTCATTTAATTGACTCAATCAAATCAATAAAGAGCGATTGAACTCATCATCATTTAATTGTATTCAATCAGTTTTCCAGTGATTGAGTTCAATCACTTTCGTTTAATTAACTCAATCAATAAAGAGCGATTGAACTCAATCATCATCATTTGATTGTATTCAATTAGTTTTCCCGTGATTGAGTTCAATCACTTTCATTTAATTGACTCAATCAATAAAGAGTGATTGAATTCAATCATCGTCATTTGATTTTATTCAATCAATTTTCCAATGATTGAGTTCATTTTTCCTCTGTCCGCCATTGTTCCGTTCTTCAAGCTTTTCTTGCCCCCTTTCTCTTCCAAACCCATTTCCCCATTCTCCTTTGTTTATGGCTATGACCATCATTCTTTTCAAATCAATTGCTCTTCTCCTCACTATGTTCTCTCCATTAATGACGTTTCATTTTCTATTCTGAGATTCATCGTCAATTCCTCCACTCTAGTAATTTCTCATGTTCTCTAAATCCAACGGAGACTGCTTTTCTGTTCGTTTCTCTTCCATTCCTAGTCGTTTGATCAATCTCTCTACCACCCCGTTTCGAATCTTCGACGAGTTCGGTTCCAGGCTCGCTGTTCTCGTCCCCTGTTCACCTCCACATCTTCCCAATTGCAGCCATTGCCCTTGGGAAGATACAAAGAATGACATTGCCCTCGAAGGAGAAGAATCAAAGAAAACGAAGTAGAAGAAGACAAAGCCGTAGAAGAAATCGAACAAGAACTGACCAAAACTTGTAGAAGTAGAGCGTGTAGCGTGTATGAGAAGGGCCAGAAAGGAATTTTTAAAAAAATGAACGAGAAGTTGGTATACAAGAATTTAGAATAAAAATGTGGTATAATTCTAATAGGTGGTGCAGAATTTGGTGCAAATTCCCAAAAAAATATCCACAATAGTTATTTTTTAGTATAAGTTGGGAGAGAGATTACAAATAACGATTTTAGGAATCAAACATGTGACGTTGATGTTGAATTAGTTTACAACTAGACTATGAAACCACTTTGTCGCTAACCCATTCGTTAACATACCATAGACTCTTTCGATTCTAATTTTTTTTTAAAAAGAAAAAGAAATGAAAAAGAGAGGAGAATTGGTACCAGGAGGCTGAAACCGGTGACGGAAGCGAAGGAGGTAGCCATGGAAGCTCCGGCGAGAGGGAGCTGCCCGAGGTGACCGACGAACATGACCGATATCATTTGCAAACAGTTTATCAACACATTCACCGTTACAAGCGGCCCGCTCAACCGGAGCTGCCGTTTCACCTCCGCCAAAACCTCTTCCTTCTTCAACCCTCCGCCGTCTCGCGGCGGCGCCGGCGAGGTCGGAATCAGTGGGGATTTCGCACTTTGCATCTGCGCCTCTTCTTCCAATCTCATTTCTCTCACTCTCTCTCTTTATTATTACTTTTATATCTCTTTTCAGAAAATAAATAAATTTTTTTTTAAAAAATAATTAAATAAACTTTTATTAGTGTTCACAAATAAACCGGTAACCGCGAACCGAATATATATTAAATATTGCAATCATATGGATATTTATGCTATTTCTGCTTTGGGTTTCTTTTAACCTGATTCAAGTAGAAATTGTCTTTTTTTTAGTCCATTTATTTATTTATTAATAAAATTTATACCCAATTTAATTTTTTTTTTTAAATTATGATTTATGTATAGATTTAAAACTTTACCTTTCTATATTTTTAATATAAATTTACGTATTCAAAAATATTGATTCAATTTTAATAATCAATATTTCTCTTTTCATAATTTATTTAAATTAAAAAAATATCTTAGTATAAATCGAGCAACCCAACCCGAAAATATAAAGTTGAATTGTCTCTTTAATTGAATTGAATTGAAAAAGTGATTAATTCAAAAATTTGAGTTAGGTGGAAAACCTCCTTAATCTAATCCAACCAAACTCATCTCATTTTCACCCTCGACCGGTGACATATTAATATAAATCATATATTAAATGTTGAAAAAATTATCTTTTCATATCAAGATTTGCACAGTTTTCAAGTAAATGTATAATATATAAGATTTAGGGATGTACAATGTAAATTTGGGATTTAGAGGTGTGTTACCGTGGATCCCACATAAATTTGAGAATTTTGATTCTTAATAATGATTCTTCAATTCTCATTATATTTATTTAATTTTTCTTTTTTCTTTTTTCTTTTTTGATTCAATACATAAGGGATTGAGAGGATTGGACATGTAACCTTATAATTATTAGCCGTACAAGATGTCGCTAAAGTTCACATTTAGGATATACAAAAATAAATTATGAAAAATAATAAATTATCTCATTTTTTATGTTCTTTTCCTTGTATGATTCAATAAATAAATATAAATATATATATATATATAATATTATTTTATAATTCTTTTTTTCAACATTATTAGTGCATCAAATATTTTTTTTCATGTTCTTAAAAAAAAAAGAAATATATATATATATATATTTATATTTTTTTTTTCTTCTTTTTTTTTATTTAATTAAGCCATCTTAAAATTATTTAAAAATAGAACTATCCCGAGGGGCTCAATTGATCAAAGAGAGTTTTGAAATGCAATCCATAGTGGTCAGCTACTAAGAATTAATTTGTATGTCACTTTAGTCGTACATTTATTATTGTCTAAAAAATAATAATTAAGGTAGTTAGTATGTCGTTATTTTTATTTAACCAAATCAAGGGTGTAAAATGTTCACAATCGGAGCTTAAAAAAATATGGAAGCACTTTGAGAAATGATTGTGTTAAGTTGAAATAGATCCTATCCAACTCCAGATTTTTTTCGGTGTAAAATATAATTATGAAGTTGAAATTAAAGTCCCAAAGATTCCTAGTCGAACTTCTTTCTCTTTTTCTTAGATGGCAAGGATTCTTTGAATGATCCGGCAACCAATTATCAACACCTGAAATTTTTTATTTTAAAAAAAAATAGGGCTTAGTTAGACAACCATTATTCTCAATGAAGAATAAGAACTCATCAAAAAACTGATTAGAAGAAGCTTGGGGCCTATATGAGGGCAAAGCTTTCTTCCATAAAAATCCTCGATGATTTCGTGAAATTTTCAAAGCTTAAAATGCTGCATTTTATATATTAAAAATTGTTGCATTAAATGCGAGTTGACTGAAACATATATATGATATAGTTATGTGACAGATTTTCTGAGGTAGCGGCTTTGTCAAAATATCTGCAGCATTTTCTCACGTATGTACTTTGACAACTTTTATACTGCCTTGTTCAAGTTGTTCACGGATAAAATGAAATTTGATGTCAATATGCTTTGTTCTATTGTGGAATGACTAGTTCTTAGCTAAGTGTATAACACTTTTGTTGTCACAGTAAATTTTCAGTCTTTTGGTCAATGCCTAGGTCTTTGATACCCTTTCAACCAGACAGCTTCCTTTATAGCTTCAGTCAATGCTATGAACTCTGCCTCTGTTGTGGAGAGAGCTACTACAGGTTGAAGTGTTGACTTTCAGCTTAGAGATTCCCTCCTAAAAGAAACATGTAGCTTGATATAGACTTCCTATTATCTAGATTTCTTGCATAATCAGAGTCAACAAAGCCATATAGCTCATTAGAATAAATTTCTTTATTTTGATAAACTATCTTTGAATCCTTGGATCCTTTTAGAAATATCATTATCCACTTAGTGGCTTCCCAATGTCTCTTGTCAAGACAAGATCTTGCAGAATATGTTAAATCTGGCATGTTGAGATCATAAGATACATGAGACTCTCAACAACTTGAGAATAGGGAATGTTTGCCATGTAATTCTTATGATCATACTCATTTTCTTTAGGGGAATTATCCATAGATAAATGGAAGTGTTGTGCTATAGGTATAGATACAACTTTTGCATCTATTAAGTTGAATCTTATGAGAATCTTTTGACAATAGTTTGATTGACTTTGAATAGAGTTTCTTTAATTCTTTTTCTATGTAGTTCAATTCCAATAATTCTTTTTGATTCACCGATGTCTTTCATATCAAACTCCTTTTGGAGTAAGATTTTAACCTGTTTTAGAACATCCTTAGATTTACATGCTATTAGCATGTCATCTACATATAGAAGTAAGAAAACATTGTTGCTATAGGAATTGTTGTTTATTTAGACACATCTATCATAAGAACTCCTTTTGAAGCCATTCTTATTGATGTAGGTATCAAATCTGTGATACCAACATCTAGGGGATTGCTTCAGCCTATAAAGGGATTTGTCTAGAAGTCACACAGTTTTTCTTTCCCTTCTTTTATGTATCCCTTAGGTTGACACATATAAATGGTTTCTTCCAATTTTCCATGTAAAAATGTTGTTTTGACATCTAGTTGATCTAGCTCTAGGTTATTTATATCAATTAAGATTAAAAGAGCCCTAATAGAGGTATGTTTAACAAGTGGAAGAGAATACATCATTATAGTCTATTCCTTCCCTTTGAGTGAACCCCTTTGCAACCAATCTAGATTTATATCTAGTAGGTTGAACTCCTAATATTCCTTCTTTAATTTTATAGATCCACTTACATGAAATTGGTTTGCATCCCTTAGGTAGGTGAACTAATTTCCAAGTATGATTTACCTTAAGAGATTTCATTTCCTCTTCCATTGCCTGGATCCATTTTTGTGAGTTAAGACCATTAACAACCTCTTCAAATGTTGAAGGTTCATTTCCTTCTATTTCACCTGAGACATTTAGAGCAAAATTAACAAAGTCAGTTTCATCAAACCTGGCTGGAGGTACTATTGTCCTCCGTTTCCTGTCTCTAGCCAGCTGATAGTCCTTTAGGTCACTTAATGTTTCGTTTCCATCCTGCTCTGTTTTTTTATTGTTCCTCTTCTGAGTATGTGCTATCCTGCGAGCAATGCAACGTTTACTTATTTAATGAGTTTAAATAAATACTTAATAAAATATATCAAAGAATAATAAAATGACTTAGTAATTGTACATACTTACATAATAATATTGCTAGTGGGCGATGAGTTATAAATATGAAAACAAAACATGTCTTCTTGACATCTAAATGTTGTAAGGTCAGACGGTATATCCCACAATAATAGTCGATGTGCGCGAAAGTTGATCCGAACAAATCACAAATAAAAAAAAAACATGCCTCATTATAAATATATTCTTTAACACTAAAAAAATAAAAATAGTCATGTGTAACATTAACTCACACAAAGATATTTCTCTATTAAAAAAATAAAAATAAAACTCGAGTCAGGTTTAATAAAACTCAAGTCAGCTTTGTTTGACATACCATCTTTTTAATACAATCTAAATTTTCAGGTTAGTCACTTTTCAACCCAATCCAATCTTTATATTTTTGGGTTGGGTTGGGTTGAGTTGGGTCATGAAGTCTAATAATACATTGTAAATATAAATATCTTTTATGAAATTAGTCATACACCGTATATAAACAAAATACAATTTTCTATCATCATCACAAGGTAATGAAAGGAATATAAATATTAAATACATATAAGATTCGGTCAAAAGTCACCCACCATTAATCATACAATCATAGTTCATATATAAGATCCCAACAATAAAACATAAAACAAATAGATAATTAAACGAACAAAAGTAAGTGACATAATTCGACTTTCATAAAATAAAATAAAAAAATTAAAACCATGATATAACTTGAGTATATATTTTTATCATAATATATAGATTATAAAGACTTAAAAAATATTAAAGAATATTAAAAAATAAAAAGTCTCATGATAATTAAATAAAATAAATATCCGCAAATATAATTATGTTATAGGTGAAAAAATATTTTTAAACTAAACAATTAATTTAGGTTGGTCGAGTTGACTCGGTTTAATTATATGTGTCAAGTTTCAACTCTTGACTCAAATCATTCCATGAAATTTTTATGAATTTGAACTCAACCCAACTAAAAAATGTATTTAACACAACTTAATTAGTTAAATTAGATTAGATTGATTCGGTTTATTTTAGTTGTCCTGTTGTTTCAACACCTTAGTAGCTAATTTAGCTGAAAAATCCCACTTAATAACCTTTTCTGCAAACTTAGTTCTTGTTCGCTGATTAATATAGAGAAGTGATATCTAAATCCATAAAGAAATATATTCAAGTTGTTTGACTGATATGTTTTTGTTTTATTTTTTAATGATTTTTTATGCTTTAAGATGTAAAATTCTCATATTCACTCTTTTTTTTTAAATGTCAAAAGACGATGAAATTTAATAATAAAGGTAAACAAGAAATGAAATTTTCAAAAGATCTTGACTTGATGGTCAAGAGGGCATCCACGACAGAATGAGGAGATCTAAATTTTAAAAGTATCTTGTTTTAATTATTTTTGGAGAAAAAATGATTTTTTGATAATTAATATCTTATAAACTAAAATTATTGTTTTTCAAGTAAAAACGAGTGTTCTAAGGCTCCAGTTCGACGTATTGGAATGGATTGGATTGGATTGTAATTGGATTCCAAACCCCCACAACCATACAACCAACCAAACATTAATGGTTTGGAATTGTAATTCCATACCATTTCAAACCTCTCCAAACCCAAAGTTGAATAATGGTTTTTCAAATCCGTAGGCCCACTACTTTTTCACATTTCTTATTCTCTCTCCTTCTTTTTTTCACACATAATTATTGTTTATTTTTATTATCATTCAATAATAATAACATAAATTTAATTAAGGGTATTTTTCATGTATAACAAAAATTGGCTAAAAAATTGCATGTATAGTACAAAACTAAAAATAATTGCACATATACCAAAAAATTGAAACTAATCGAGTGATTGAGTGTGATTGAGTTGAATCGCTAGTTATTGCACTACTACAATTGAAGACATCTATGACCGGCTAAGAAATTTAAAAAAAAAAAACACGGAAGCATCTATGACCGACACTTAGAAAGATGACCGGCATACCACTAGCCAGTCACGAATGTACATTTGTGACCGGCTAAACTATGACCGGCTGCCGATCATAGATGACAACCGGTCATGGAATGTCATCTATGACCGGCAGCCGGTCATAAAAGACTTCCATATC
>JBBMEF010031615.1:0-13418 GCA_037832685.1 Sicyos baderoa | reverse complement strand
CGGTAGTCGTGTATACCTAATGACTTATAGATTTTAGGTTCGAGTCTCGACACCTCCAATTATTGTAATCTCAAAAAGAAAAAGAAAAACAAGATCCACGCTCCCTCCTTAATCAAAAAAAAGAAAAAATTGATCCATGTACTAAAAAAAGTGCAAATTGGAAGGATTGAGGATCTAGAATTCAGCAGCCTTCAACCTTGGCGAGATTAGTCTCTCTTTCAACCGCTGTCACTTTCCCGGGAAAAAAACCAGGAGCGAAGAAATCCTCTTCTAGGGTTTTGGATAACGAAGATCGAAGATGACCCAATCCGGAAAATTGATGCCCAATCTCGATCAGCAGAGCACCAAAGTGCTCAATCTCATTGTGTTGCAGAGAATAGATCCTTTCATTGAAGAAATTTTGATCACCGCAGCCCATGTCACCTTCTACGCCTTCAATATCGAGACCAATCAATGGGTTTGTACTCCTAAATTGAAGAAGTTTAGGTTTTACTCGAATTCATGATTTCCTTTACTCATCTGTTCCGCGAATGCAATCGACTCCACATTATTGCCTTCATTTTTTTTTATTTTGATATCCGTGGGCCAGCCGCACCTCGACTAATTTCTGGGTTTTTTCTACCGTTCTCATATTTCTTAATCTCTTATTGTATGGTTGCAGAGTCGCAAGGACGTCGAAGGATCTCTTTTCGTCGTTAAGAGGTTTTTTCATTACTTTTTTTATTTTTAGAATCCTGGGTATAGGTTTGTTTTCTAGTTGTTTGGCCTTATATATATATATCTTTTCTTCTAAATTCCTGATGTTCATATACGTGTCTTCTTGTTTCAAGAAATGCTCAACCTCGGTTCCAATTCATTGTGATGAATCGTCGCAACACGGGTTAGTAATGCCATTTTTATTATCTATAAAGAGTGCAATACTTTCTCTATTAGAAAATAATATCTTCTCAATATAGTCATTGTCATCTATAGAGCTAAGCATGTTGACTTTCTAAAATTTTTGTTACAAAATACATCTTACTGGTAATTCCGAACGACATTAGGTTGTGCTCGCAACAAATAACTTACAGCAGGTTATAAAACCAACGCATGTATTGACATGGTAAATGAGAATGGACCAATGGTCAAGACAAAGCTTCAGTTTATAACTTGCAATTTGCTATCTTTTCATTGTAGGGAATAATGTTGATTGTGTTTGTGTAAACATGCAATTTTTTATTTTTAATAGGCAAGCTAATAAGTGAAAATGGCATCTTGGATGTTGTAAAATGTATTATTAGTTTTGTTCTCACAACAAGATTTCTAATTTCGGTTAAGTTACTTGTGATCAATATGGATAACATTGAATTCAACTCTTGTATGCTCAAACCTTAACTTTTGATATGTCTATTTATTTTAACTAGATAATCTAGTGGAGAATCTACTTGGAGATTTTGAGTATGAAGTGCAAGCTCCGTACTTGTTGTACCGGAATGCTGCTCAAGAAGTTAATGGCATTTGGTTTTACAATCAACGGGAATGTGAGGATGTTGCAAACCTCTTCAGTAGGTAAAAATAATTCCTTCATTAATATCTTGTTAGTCATACCATTGTTATGATGCCATCATCATATAACTAGCTTATGGCTTCTCGGTTTTGTGAAAATTTTATCAATTACACCAATGTTATGATCTTTCTCAATTTCTCATTTAGATGAATGATAATTTCCATAAAAATGAAGGAGTCGTTGAAAAGAAAAGTCAGGGAGACAAGGAATCCCCTGCAGAAAGAAAAAATTATTAGTAAAATCTCCAATCTAAGTTAATTTAGTGGGTCCTGTTGTGTAATTACATGAAGCTTTGAGTGAAGCACTCCAACTAAAGGTTGTGGACTGAACACTGTACAATATCAGAAAGAATACGAAAGTTCCTATATGTCGTTAAAATCACATTGTTTCTTTTGATCAAAATAAAGCACATGCACAAGAGAGATCTTCCATCATTTCTCCACAGTATTCTGCCTTCACTGTTAAGCGAATAACTAAAGAGAACCTCGGGAAACAATAACTAATATCTTTACGTTAGCAGTACTTCCTCCAGCTATGTTTCTATGAACGAAAAAGTGGTAAACTAATTCTTAATTTTTCCTGCATAAATTTGAGGCGAGGTAGCTAGAGAAGGCTTTCCATTTCCATTTCCATTTAAGCCTCTATAAATTAGTCCAAGGGATTTTTTTTTGTTGTTGCAAATTTTCTTATTAGAGCATTATTGTCTAAGCTATGGTGATGTCCTTGCAAATATTTACGAGTGTGGTTTGTCGTCACCCATGAACACAAATTATCTTGACTCTTCAGTTCAAGCTTAGCCTCTTCTTCCCTCATAAAAATCTCGAAGTTATTTAGTTAATATTGGGATTTAATATTACTCTATTGAAGGACCTCATTATACTCACAAGTATTTTGGAGGCTTAAAATTGAATAGGTTGGTTACTAGTTCACTATGTTTGGTAGGTGGGTGGCTTTTTCACAGTTTGTCCTTGGCTTGCTAGTTGTAACCCTTTATATATATATATAGACACACACGTGAGTGTAAGTGTTCATCTCACGAGACATCTGCAAGATACATGACTACATGGCCATATGTAATGGTCTTGACTCCTTTTTTTTTTAATCCGTGAGTGTTTTACATGCACCTCGATTATTCTCACGACACATATCGTTTGACCCTACAACATTTGAATGTCAAGGAAACCTATAGATAGATAGTTGGTCACCATAGATTGAACTCATCGCCTCTTAATTACTTATGACACTCTTGACTACTAGGCCACTCCAAGGTGGTTGTAATTGTTATGACTCTTAATTTCATTCTATGAGTGATTTGGAAAGAGAGAAATAAGAGGACCTCATGAAGAGGAAGAAAAGTGTAGGGATGCATGGGCTATATGTTGAAGGGAATCCACCCCCCATCCCCGCGCCCCCACAAAAAAATAAACATTTGGTTTGCTCAAACTTTAAGTCCCTTCATCTTTTACATGAATTTTCTTTTATCAAAACATTATTACCGCTCTTTGTATTGTCAAGAAATTAAATTTCACACAGATATTTTATGGGGTTCTTACATCACATGAGGCGATGCCATTTATTTTGCAGGATACTCAATGCATTCTCGAAGGTTCCTTTAATGTCCAAACTTTCTTCAAGCAAGGGGTAAAAATATTTTTATTATAATAGTTTCAAGCAATTTTTGCATGACATTGAAACATGACATGAGGCGATGTCATTTATTTGTTATGAACGTAATTTGCTTATTATATCATTCTTGAGTCTTGCTTAATTGAAGCCATAGCATGGTTCTTATAAAAAGTAGAAACGATCATATCATGTTGTTTGGCTATTTGGCTAGATTATTGAGAAGCATTATTTACCAAATTAAGAACCACGTCTTCATGAAATAAATGAAAGAACGCAAGATGGCGACATAAAAAGAGAGCCCAATGCAAAAAGAGCCTAAGCAGCTAAGAAAGAATGTTACGAAAGAGGCTCTAATGGTTGGAAATTTGTGACCGGATAACCACAGGAAATATGTGACTGGATAACCATAGAACTCTCTAGGTTGCAAACACCTAAAGGGAGGTGTTGAACTTCACAATGCTTACACCATGGTCCACAATTTTTCTCAAGGGTTTTCAAGTATTAAATGGAAGAATCAAGGTATCCAAAGGGAGGGTTGCCTGTTGGTTTAGTTATAGGATTTGGAGTTTTTTGTTCTTTGATCACGTGCTGAGCATTGTCATGCACAAACTGTTGGATTGATATTGACATACATAGTCCCGAAGGAGTGGCACAGTAGTTGAAAACTTGGGCTTTGAAGGTGTGCTCCCTCAAGGTCCCAGATTCGGAATTTTTTTTTTTGATAGGAAACACAAAAATTTTCATTGATGATTGAAAATTACATCCTATCGATACATCATACAAAACTATGCCACTGTGAGATTAAAGTGGATAGGTCATAGTTACAAAAAGGGGAGATAGAGTGACACCAATACAAAGCCAAATAAATGATAGATTCCATTATAGATTGATGATCTTTGTTGGTGTGACCATCGGTAAAGATTCTACAATTCCGCTCCTTCCAACTATTCCAAAGACTAGCGTATATGATGCTGTGCCACAAGGTTTCCACCTCACCTATAAAAGGGTGCCCCAAAATAAGATATGTAATCATATCAGATGCTCCGTTAGGAAGAGGGGTGGACCAATTAAAGGAATTAAGGATATAATTCCAGATTCTTGAAGAGATATTACAACCCCCAATAAGATGGTGTTGTGTTTCAATGTCGGTTCTACACATAATGCAAATAGATGGTTGTAACGCCCTCTTAGCAAATTTCTTTTGGATAATCTCATTAGTATTGATAGCATTTTTGCTAAGCTCCCATATAAAAAATTTCACTTTCTTCGGCTGGGGAACTTTCCATAATCTGATAAATAACTCCCGATTCTTCATATTATCATGGGTAGATATCATATTTTTATAGAGAGAAGAAGTTGTATAGACCCCCAATTCCTCCAACGACCATTGCCATGAATCCTCTTCGTCATTCAGCTCAATTTGAGCAACAACAGAACAAAGAATAGCCCATTCATCAGCTTCAACATCATTTAAATTTCTCCTAAGAGGCAGACTCCAGCTAGCAGATTCCCGGTTAATCACCTTTGAGACTTCCACATTTTTGTTCATTGCTAGATGATAAATAAGAGGGAATCGGCTACGAAAGGTACTCTGTCATCTTTCCAAATGTCTTCCAAAAAAAGAATTTGTTCTCCATTACTTCTTATGGACCTTATTATAGATAAGGTTGCCATGTTTGGTTATTGCTTTTCAAGGCCCTTTGGCATCAATAAGCGAGGTTTTCCCATGTTTCTTGGATTCATCCTTTCCACCATATTTATGGATCAACATCTTTCCCTAGATTCGAATCACTTGTGACAATTTGTAGACACCTCCCGTGTCTCCATTCCTTCGATGTCTCCCGGTGCATAGCCTAGGGACGCGCATGGTTACTTCGGGTATAGTGGAGCAAAGATCTGATTTCCCGATTTAAAAAAAAAAAGAAAAAAGATATTGACACATATAGTTATGTGATAGGTAAAAGAATGCTCTCCCCTCTCCTCTCTCTCCCATCACCTACCAACCCCCTAACCATTGTTCCTTCCGTCTTCTTCTGTTCTTGTGACATGGAATCGAGTTTTAACTCTTTTAAAGTTGAAAAGAAACGTTTTTCTTTGGGTCACGACACCGTCAACCCACTGGACTTTTCAACCATTAGAGCCCATTAGTTTTCCTGCAAAGACCAACTCTCCAAAAAAACATGTTTTTATAAATAATAAATAAACATGCCTTCTTATCGGTACAAAACACTCCACCAATACCCAAAATACTCCCTCTAAATCTGAAGGTGACTGCTCCTCCCCTGGAAATTCATCATACGTTGATAACCACTTAAATGACATGGCCATTCACATCATTGAGCCTCAGGTGGATTCTGGATTGCTTGAGGAAGATGGAATTGTTGATGATTCTTGTTTTAACACCCCCATTCCTATCAGTATTGAACACCCCATCGACTGAATATGAGGAACACCCCTTAAAGTAGCTCCAGTTTGAATCCCCTGCTCAGAACAGAGAGGCAAATGTTGAGGCTGATTTATCCGGTGATGAAGAACGATGCTATTGTTGCACAAGATTTATACCTAAATTATTTCCTTGGATGGCTTGGAAGAAAATGTGTTTAATGCCAATCCCATCTAAACAGAAGACTTCAAAAGCTTATAAAGAGAAAATCAAGGAGCTTAGAGAATTAAAAAATCTTCACTCATATATCAAATTTAAACAACCAGCCTCCTCACATCGAATTGGGTCCGCTAGTTATCAATGATCATTTTGTCATGGAATGTTAGAGGTTTAGGATGCTGGAGAAACGAGCTCTTATTAAACATTATCTATAGCTGCAAAGCCCGACAATTATCATCATACAAGAGACAAAACAGAGCTTTATGAACAGGAATTTTATCAAAAAGCTTTTGGGGTACCCGTGACATAGCTTGGGTCCTTAGATGCATGTGGATTTGTTGGAGGTACAGTTATTCTCTGGAAATAATCTCTTTTTTCGATCCTTGAAGTGCTGGAGGGTCGTTACACTCTCTCTATACACTTTGCCTTAGCCGATGGGTACACTTTTTGGACTACGAGTGTGTACGGTCCAAATTCTTCTAGAGATGGAGCCTTCTTTTGGAATGAATGAATGGATTTACGGAATCTCTGCCTACCTTTTTGGATCTTGGGGGGGAGACTTCAATGTTATTCGGTGGTCTGGGGGAAAACACTCTCCAACCCCTTTCAAAACTTCTTTTCCTTCTATGAGATTTTAACTCATTCATTGCCAATGCTGGTCTGATTGACATTTCATTACCCAATGGAATTCACTTGGTCCAATATGAGAATTGAACCCACTTTCTCCCTTATTGATCGTTTCTTGATGACTGAAGGGATATCCCAAAAATTTGGAGAATTGCAGCTAGAAGATTGGAACGGATATGTTATGATCATTATCCCATCAACCTCTCTTTGGGTAAGATTATATGGGGGCCTACCCCTTTTCGTTCTATTAATGCTTGGCTTTGTCATGGTTCTTTTACAGATCTATTAAAGAATTGGTGGGCTGAAAATGCTATTCATGGGCCATGGTTTTATCAGGAAATTGAAGGATTTCAAACAGAAGTTGAAAGACTGGAACCAACATACTTTTGGGCATCATAAGGCCTTGACTTTGAAGCTTCAAGCTTATCTTAATTGTATTGACAAAAAGGAAGAGGATTCGACTATTACTGAGTTTGAATTTGATTGGCAGATATCGATCAAGGCTGAATTTCTCACTCTATGGCAAGAGAGGAAATCATTTGGCGCCAAATTTGGAAAGCAAAGTGGTTGATTGATGAGGATGAGAATTCGAGCTTTTTCCAAAAGTACATGACAACTAATAGAAGAAGAAACTTGATCATGGAAATTGTATCTAAAACGGGGACATTTTGACTAATGTTGAAGATATTGAAGTTACTTTTCTTCAGTTTTATAAGAAGCTATACACAAAGATTGATCATAGAGATTTTCTCCCTCAAAATATTGATTGGAGCCCTATTAGTCAAGAACAAAGTGCTTTTTTACAAGCCCCATTCATTGACATTGAAATAGAAAGGGCTATTTCGGATTTGGGATCAAATAAGACTCCGGGACCGGATGGATACACCTCTGAGTTCTTTAAAATACCCGAAACATTCTCAAATATGATATTAAGAGAGTGTTCACAGATTTTTTCAAGACAAGTATCATTAATGCGAGTCTAATGAGACGTATATTTGTCTCATACCAAAAGTTCCTGCTCTAAAGATGGTCAATCAATATCATCCTATTAGCCTAACTACTAGTTTATACAAAATCATTGCTAGAGTATTGTTTGAAAGATCAAAGAAGATTCTTCCCCACACAATCACCATCAACCAATCCGCTTTTGTGGCTGAAAGGAAAATTTTGGATGCATCAATAATGGCAAACAAGCTTGATATTGAAAAAGCCTTTGATATGGTTGATTGGGATTATCTTGAGGAAATTCTCATTGCCAAAGGATTTGGAATTATCTAGCGTAAATGGATCAGAGGATGTATTAGCTCAGCTAACTTCTCCGTTACTATTAATGGTAGACCTAGGGGGAAGATCTTTGCGATACGGGGTATCCGCCAGGGAGATCCCCTATCTCCTTTCCTCTTCACGATTATTGTTGATTGTCTGAAGCGGATGTTGAAAAAAGAGGAAGTTGAGGGCAGAAACAATGGCCTTCACATTGAAAATTCTGGAATAGTGGTTGGCATATCCCATTTACATTTTGCTGATGATACCCTTCTCTTCTCCTCCCATGGCCCAACTAAATAGGATAATCTTATATAGACTATTAAGAATTTTAAGATCTCGGGTTTGAACATCAATTGCCAAAAAACTGAGTTCTACACGCTGGGATTATCTGAGATAGAGGCTTGTAATTTGGCATCACCTTATGGATTTAAAATTTGCTAGTGGTAGGCGCTTTATCTTGGGCTTCCATAGAATGGAAATCCTAAGTCTCTGGGGTTCTGGACACCCATCATTGAGAAGATTGAGAAAAGACTCCATAATTGGGGATCCACAAATATATCAAATGGGGGAAGGTTGACTCTCATCAATGCCACTTTATCTAATCTACCGATCTATTACTTATCGCTTTTTAAAGCTCCTAAAAAAAGTGTTCTCCTTGATTGAAAAACTATTTAGAAATTATCGAGGGAGAGGTAACAATGGGAAGGCTTGTAGCCATCTGATTAGATGGGCCAAGTTAAGACTCCTTGTGAATTTGGGGGCCTCGACATTCCTGACATTTGAGCCAAGAACGATGCTTTGTTGGCTAAATGGGTTTGGAGATTTGCTATTGAAAGGCCGCCCCTATGGAAAATCTTGATTCAGGCTAAATATGGTGCATCTAATAATGGTTTTATCCCTGACAAGAATAATCGTCATTTATCAAAGGGGACATGGAAGAATATCTCAAATACTAGCCCCTTGGTCTACTCTAGAATACATCACAAGATTGGCAATGGTGAATCTACTGTATTTTGGGAAGATAACTGGATGGATTCCAAAAAAACCTATGGATTTTATCCATATTACCATAGATTATCATTGAAAAAGATGTATTCCATTAGATCCTTTTGGTGCACTAGCTCTTTTTCTTGGAATCCATCCTTTAGAAGAGCTCTCACGTATAATGGGCTTCCCTTATCTTTCAAACTTGATGATATTGTGTTAAATGATCAAATGGACAAATGGGTCTGGCCACTTGAAAAAGATGGTTGTTTCACAACAAAATCTCTCCAAAATTGCCTTGTTATGTCAGTTGAATCTCTTTCGGATGATGAATCATTATTTTTTATAAATTTATGGAAAGGTAATCAGCCCAAAAAATATAAATTCTTTCTTTGGGAGCTGAGCCACAAAGCTATCAACACTCATGATATCTTCCAAAGGAAAGTTCCTGGGATATCATTGTCACCAAGCTGCTGCTTTTTCTGTTACAAAGATGATGAATCACAGGAACACATCTTTAACCTTTGCAGCTGGGCCAATACTTTCTGTAGAAGATTTTTGAAGATTTTTGTTTGGTCTTTTGTATTTCTAAAGGACATTGTCACTCTCCTTCATTGCATTCTTACTGGGCATCCATTCAAAATCGCAAAGGAGATCTTTGGAACAATATTGTCTATGCTTTCTTTTGGAAATGGTGGATGGAAAGAACAATAGGATTTTCAATGACAAGCATCTCTCTGGATAACCTTATTGAATCTACGATACATCTTGGATTATATTGGTGCCATCGCTTCCCACCATTTTGTAGTTATGATCTTACTACATTATTTAATCATTGGCACCATTATATGTAATAGATTCTCTTTTTGTACATTTTCATATGTATCAATGAAAAGTATTTGTTTCTCATAAAACAAAAAAGTTATGTGATATCAATTTTTCAAATTTTACTGTATATTTTTGAGTTCCAGATGTCATGCGACTAATTATCTACTTTTCCACAACTGTCTTTCGTTTATTTTCCTACCCAGTGATTTTGAGGAGCTCGAGGCAATGCCGACTATGTCAGTGATTGAAGGTCCACTGGAGCCCTCAGCACCACCCTCTACTGTCACGGATGCCCCTGAAGACCCTTCCTTTATGAACTTCTTCAGTGTTAGTGCCCTGTTCTCTTTTTTATTTTTTTAAGTTCAACAACATTTGGAGAGAGGAGATTTGATGTGGAGGCCTAAGGGTACATGCCAATCATGGCTGAGCTATTTATGATCACTTTGGCATCTTCTCCCTATTTATTTTATTCTCTTTGTTACAATTTTCTTGGGAATGCTTTTAGCTTCATGTTTCATGAACTTGATACTTTGTCTTTATATGATGGAACTTGGGCTACCGTAAACCTTTTCTCATCCAATTTTGTTTGTCAGAAATGTATAAAAGAAACATCTTTGTGAAGCCAGAACAAACTCTCAATATTAGTTAAAAGAAGAGATAGAAGAGAAGATATGAGAAGATCAAGTTGTGATGAAAATGTCATTTATTGAATGAAAATCTTCCATCAATGAAACAAAACTTGGTTATCATTTGCCATCAATGTCTAATTGTCTCTCCAATGATTGAACTTCAGGGTAAAAAATTGTTGCGAATGGAGACAAATAAGCTTGATTTTCATATGCTAGACCTAGAAATATATCAGCTCATTTATTAACTGGCTTTAGAATTGCTGATCAGAACACAAAGATATAGATGTGAATGACCAAATTCATATAAAATTGCAGTTCTTACGGAAATTTAACTTTTTAGCTAAATTTGTATTGAAATTTCACTCACTAAGCTCTATTTAGTCTCTTAACATATTTCACTTGAAAATTGCTTATACAACTAGTCATTTTCAAATCAGATAATATCTCCTCGGTTATCCTTAGCAACAGAAACTTGCAAACAAAATAAGAGATAATTTTATTGTGTCTTTTTAAAAATATCCTATTAAAATGTATGGCTAAACTTCATAATTATTGTTCCATCGTTTCTTCTTTTTTTTCCCCCTTTTAAATATCTTGTTAAATATACATGTCTCTCTTGTTGCCTTCATCGTCCTTTCTTTCATCTCTCAGAGAAAATTGTATTTCTCATTCATCACACCTTTTTCTGCCTTGTGCTGAAAAATTATATTCGGAGGACTTCTATTTTCTTACGAACCTATGGCTGTTTTGGTTGGTATGATTTCTACATAGCAACTTGTAGATCAAACATTTATGTGTGCATGCCATTTCATTCTGCTGAGCTTTACTTTCTGCCTATCGTGGTTTATGTTATTTTCAGGCGGCTATGATTATTGGAAGCAATGCTTCAAATGTACCAGATTCAAGGCAGCCATATCATGCTTCTGCTATAAACCCTCCATCTTTGCTTGCTCCTAATATTGTATCAGCTCCAGCACTGACTCCACAGCTGCCATCTTTTCCCATTGCAGCTTCAACTACGCTGGCCCCTGCTTATGGACCACCTGACCCAAACAATAATGCTAATCAAGTCGCTAATCTTGTGAAGCCCTCTTCTTTTTTTCCACCTTCATCTTTCTCATCTGCACCAATGAGGCCCTCTTTGCCCCCATCCATGCCAATGCCTGCACTTCACTCTCCACATAACTTACAAAGCTCATATGGGGCCCCGATGCTCCAGCCATTTCCGCCACCTAATCCACCGCCTTCACTAACACCTGGTTCTGCTCCTGCCCTCAATGATGGGCCTCTTATTAGCAGGGACAAAGTTCGTGATGCACTTCTGATGCTGGTTCAGGTATCTTTCTCACTTTCTTTGAGCAGTATTATGATTTGTAGTTTTTGGTTCAGCTTTAGATGTTTTTTTTTTTTTTTTTTGATGTCCGTGACTGTCTGGACCAGCTTGCGTGTACAAGCGCACCTCGACTAATGTCACGGGGCATACCGCCTGACCCTACAACATTTGGATGCCAAGGAAATCCATAGGTATTAATTTGAAATTAATTCCTAGGTAGGTCACCATGAGATTTGAACCCATCATCTTATGCACTCCAAGACCCTCTATAATTTGTTGGTAAGCTTTAGAAGTTAAGGACCAGAGTTAGGACCAGAGTTCAAGCCTATTTAAGTATATTGAATAGCTTGAAAGAATATGGATATACAACTTAAAAGAAATTTCACCTGGTAATTTTTTTATTTTTTTTTACTTTTTTTATCTATGACTGTCCGGACCAGCTTGCGCTCATCTCAACTAATGTTACGGGACATACCGCGTGACCCTAAACATTTGGATGTCAAGAAAATCTATAGAAAATTAATTTATAGGTAGGTGGCCACCATGAATTAAACCTCCAAGACTCTCTTTGACCATTAGGTCACTCCATTATTTCAAAGGTAATTTAAAAGGCATAGGAGCCTCCCATCAAGCCAAGCTCATAAAAAAATAAAAAATAAAATTCGTAACTATCCTTCTTTGTTCTCTTCCCTAGTTCATGTATATTGCCTACTTAACAATTCCTCCTAACAACTCTTTCGTTGACTCTGACCAACTCACTAACAAATGATACCCCAGCAATATCCATATCATATTTCCCTAATTCATGTATAGAACTTGTAACCGTTTGATTGACATCTATCTCTATTTTGATGGGTATGTAACGCTTTCACTTTATCAATGAAAATGTTGTTTCTGATAAAAAATATATTCATATCATCCTTCCTTTTTTTTTTTGGATATCTGTGACTGTCAGTATCCAGTCTGCTTATACGCATCTAAACTACTATCACGGGACAACTCACTTAACCCTATAACATTCAGACGTCAAAAAATCTATATGAAATTAATTTCTAGATAGGTGAACTCTATATTATCAATAACCATAAATGCCTTAACTGATTGCATTCTTATCAATCCTACATGCTTATTCTTCTGTCTAAACTATTTCACCCTCTTAAAATACGTGGTGTAAATAATTGCCTTTGAGAGAACAGAGCGCCTGCAAAAGAAGAACATCTATGTTGTTGTGTAACTGTTGCAGTCATAGAACTATTCGTCATTTCATTCCTCACGTTTTTTACTTACCTTGATCCTTGACCATTTACAATTTTGAGGAGAGAGGAATCTGAATCCGTTTATTCTTGATTGAAAAAAGAGTGCATCGTCTTGCTGTGCCGTTTTAACAGCACATCACGGTTCAGTGTTTCACTTCTTGCATTCTACTACGTTTCATTATCCAGTTTAATTACACATGACACAGTTTATGTATTATGATTCATGAAAACTATTTTAATTCGGAGGCGCTGACTGACCTGTGGATTATTCTTGTGTGTTAGGACGACCAATTTATCGACAAGTTTTATCAAGCGCTGCTGAAGATGCACCATTCTTGAATATCTTGTAAGGGTCGATAGGCGGGTTCTTCAGACGTAAATGTGTGTGAATTAGATGTGTACATAACTCAGCGTTGAATTATGTCTAAAATTAATGGTTGCTTCCAGTGTAGAGTCTGTTTAGTGTAAAATATAAAGAGTTTGGGATGTTCTTTTAAGCTACTTTTGATTTGAGATATTGCTTCCACCTTACAAGTTTTGTTATTTTTAGGATTTCACTGTGGCAAATGCCATTTCGTCATAACAATTATCATATGAGATGTGTTTTCTTGTTTAAGTTTGCGCTCATAATCACACAACACCACTGTTGTGAAAATAGTGAACACACAGAGCGAAGCGAATGAAAGTATCTTGACGGGTTAGCAATATGATATGTGATGGA
>JBBMEF010031605.1:0-15759 GCA_037832685.1 Sicyos baderoa | reverse complement strand
GAAAGATATCATTTTAAAATAATATACTATTAATAGAAAAATAAAATTAATAGAAGGGTTGTTGTGGGGGAGGATTCTTTAATCTTAGGTTATTTGATTTTTTTTTTTTTTTGTAAGACTCGGCAATCGGGGGCAGGGTATTTTGGGGATTGAAAAATCTCTATCACATAAAATAGTCATCCATTTTAATGGCCTCACAAAATAGACATCTCATAATTTGTTTTTTTTTAAAGTAGCCATTTACTACCATTACCCATTCCTTTTTTTACGACAATAATATGAAATTTGAAAATAAAATGACAAAAGTAGTACATATCAATTATTATTGAAATTTACCTTTATAACTTAACTTAAATCGATTGTGATCGTGTATGTAATAACATCACTTAATTGTGCCTTTTAGTTTTTTTTTTTTTTTTTTTAATACAAGTTGGGGGAGGAAATTACAAATATTGATTCTAGGGATCGAACCCGTGACGCTGGTGTTGAACTGGTTTACAACCAAACAATGAAATCATTACGCCACCAACCTATTCTGTAATTGTGTCTTTTAGTTATGTAGGTTGACAACTTAAATCTTATCTTTGCCGAACTAAATAAATAAATAAAGCTACAAGTAAAAGAAAAAAAAAATTATTAAGATGCAAACAAAATATCCACATTTGTTGAATGACGAGAATATCATAAATATATAAATGATGATAATCATCTCCAATGATATGATATTTTTAGATAAAACAAAAAATAAAGTCTTGAATGCTTAAAATGGAGAATATCATATTAATGTGAGATTCAAATTAGATTTTCATTTTTGTCAAGATTTTGTTATTTTTGGAATTTCACCAATAATCCAAATGTTTTGTAAGTAGGTGAAGAAATTGGCGGATAAAAATTAAGCTTAATTAGCATAATATATGACTTCATAATTAAGTTGGTTTTCTTTCGATATCTCTAAAATAGTTTTCATCTTCCTTAAAAGAAGCACTTGGATTCTTAGCAAAATTCCAACAACAAAAACAAATTGCAAAACATGATTTATTTTTATTTAGTTCAACAATAGTTGAGAGTAGATGTATCGGATATAGTATGGTTCACTTTTACAACTCATACATGATGAGTAGAGTTGTCCTTTCTCTTCTAAATATTAGGATATCTCTTCGATTTTTCAATGTGAGATCCTCAATATGTCCTTTCTCATTTTTTAAGATTGTGCTTCTTTGAATTCGTCACTTTTAGATCAAATATCAATTTTATTTTATTAAACCAAATACTCATTTAAGTTTAATAAATTTTAATATCATAATAGATAGTATGAGATTCTATCGCAAACTAATGAATTATAACATAAATAGTTTATATATCTTATAAATGCTAGCATATCTCATTTTGTCGAATATAAGATCACCAACCGTATGAACTAAAATTCAACCTCTCAATTATAAGCATATACCATATATAACAAAATAATGAAATTTATAAATGGAAGTAGTAATTAAAGGCTACATTTTAAAATAAAAAACAAATAGTAATTAAAGAGAAACTTCAACATACAAACATCAAAGTTTAAGTACATGAACACAAAACCCAAATACGTAGTCTAACGTATAAATGCCAAACTACCAAATAATCTCCTTTATTTTGGGTGTTTTCACCTTTGTTTCCTATTGGTGACTACCTTAGTTTGGATTGCTCGAACATATAGAGTGAGACGGATTGGAGTATTGACAAACCCCAAATTTTGGGTTGATCGAAAAAAAATTCCCCCAACCCAAACGAAGTACAGCTATTCAAAATTGGATCATATTTTCATACTAAAGGCAAATACTAAGCAAAAAGAACGAAACCAACAGGGTAATAGCTCAACCGGCATCAATGCTCACCTAATAATTTAGAGGTCTTGGGTTCGAGTCTCCCCCCACCTCCAATTATTATAATCTCAAAAAAAAAAAAAAAAAAAATGAAATTCTTTCAAAATAACAAATATGAACATATCTCAACGGGTCAATAATATAAAAGAAGTTTTCTGTCTTCTAGATTGTTAATAGCAATTCCATACCTTATAAAACTTTGGAAGACTGAAAACTGATCTCAACATTGTTAAGACTTCAACAAATAAAGAGTTTGTTTTCCATCAGAAACAAAGAAATGTTGTATATCAATTCAATAGAACAATGTAGAAAAGGGTGACAAGTTTTTTAGTTCAACGTCTGGGAGTAGAATTTTCAACCTATGACTTTTTTTCTTTTGAAAACCGAGAAATCAGAGCTACAAGAGTAACTACGTCTGTCCCAAAACCAAGCACCGGAAGACATCGAAAGAATAGAGACACGGAAAGTGTCTACAAATTAATGTCAAATGTTAGTCCAACCTAAGACTTTGACCATACACGATCACAGATTCACAAAGACCTATGTTTAGTTTAACATCAGTAAATAATAATAATGATAATAATAATAATTTAGCGGTAGATGATTATCAAGAAAGTGGGGGATTACAAATGCTCCTCCAATAGGAATTATCATCATAGAACTTCAAAGAGAGGATGAGGAGTATCAAAGTCAAATCAGCCATCAGCCACCACCATTTCCTACCTTTTACAATGCAGTGCTTTTTTGTTCTTAACTTCAAAATCAAAAGCTAAGACATCTCATATCTTAAGTCCCTGATATTGTAACTTATTACCAATGACCACTTTCATTTATCTCCTTGAAAACTGATCTTATCCCAACAAAAGATACATAAACAAGGATTGAATCGCTCGAGTAGCCAATCATCTATGGGAACTACCGAACAAGCAGCCCAGCCAACTGTTTATTCACCACATTTGAAAAGAAAATGAATCATCATGGATAGGCGAAGTGGGAACTAAGAGGTTATGCCTTCAATCTATGAAGGTCATCTACCTAATATAATTTTTTACTAGTTCCCTAGACAACTAAATGTTATAAGATTGAACGGTTTGTCCCGTGAGAATAGTTAATGTATGTGTAAGCAGGTCCAAAGACATGGATATCAAAAGATTCACAAGAGACCAAATGCATCACTAAATCAGATCTAAGCCTCTGAACAAGTATACACTTTTCCCACAACTCTTCCTTCACAACTACCAGATAAGAAAGATTAGCCATTCTCTCAAGATATATTTATTCTCTTTCCTTTGTTTCTTTTCACGATGAAGCAAATAATCGTTTCTATACATTACAGCCTAAGGAAGTAAAAGGACAATATAGCAATATAAACGTATTATAAATATAATAATCCGAAGGTACATCGGTATCACATTGCAACATGTTAAACTAGAGCCTTTCTGCATTTATTCCAACAAAACAACTTCATAAATCAACCTCATAAGATTCAATTAACTCCTACTTCATCCCAAAAATGAACTACAAGCAGATGGCAGATCAACAAACTAAGAGTAAAATTCGCGAAAAAACAAAAGTCAGACAGAAAAAGTATCACCTTGCATTCACATACTCGTCTCTGATCGCTGTGAAGAAACTTCAGTTTCATCCGATCCGAAGATTTTCATCCTCGACAATGCAGTTCTTAAGTACCCATCAACCTCAAATTTCTTTGGTGAAAGTTCCCTGTACTTAGCAAATTGCTCTTTGGCCTCTACATTCTTATCAAGCAAGCTGTAAATCATTCCCAGACAAAAATAAGGCCTGAAATCAGTAGGATCCTCCTTCACCAATTCATTATAACTCTTTAAAGCCTCCTCTACATTCTTCTGCAAGAACTGAATTTGAGCCATTATCAACTTCACATCCCTAGCCTCCTTGGCTTTGTTCTCATCTTCAGCAATTCTCAAAGCCTGTTCTAATCGCAAGAGCACAGCCTCCCCTTCCCCGCAACGATCCATCAACAACGCGTTTTCGAACAAAGCTTCGTAAGACAATGGATTCACAACCAAAATCTCTTCGAAAACGTCCCGTGCATCTTTCGTCTTGCCCATTTCGCCGAGCAACCTAGCCATCAGAAAGTTCCACTCGGTCACCGACGGCTGAGCGGACACCAATTGACTCAAGATCTTCATTGCTTCTTCGTCCTCGCCGTTCTCGAGCTTCTGCTGGAGAAGCGATTTGAGCGCCTCGACAGCTTCGGAATTGGACTCGAGGAAATCATTCAACGGCGAGGATGGCTGAACAGTGCGCTGATCTTGCTCGGCTACCGCCGCCGGCAACTCCGCCCTGGCAGGGAAATGCGAGAATCTGGCAGCCATGGTGGCGGCTGCACCGAGGAGAATGGCGGCTCTGGCGTAGTGCTTGAGGCATCGAGCAAGGGGGTGGTGGTTGGGGGGAAGGGGAGAGGAGGAAGCCGTAACCCTAAAACGAGGAACGGAAACGGAGGTGCGAGAAAGGGGAGCGGCGAAACGGAGTGGTTTGGATTTAGAGGAATGGAAGTTGAAGATGGATGAAGGAGATGAAGAGGGTGAAGCCATGGAAGCAAATGTGGAGCTCATGGCTATGGCGAGGAAGGGAGAAAGAAAGGGGTTTGTGGTAGTTGGTTGGGGTTTGGTAGAGACGGTAATTTCGAGGACAAATGAACAGTACAGTTTTCGGAGCCTGTTTTTGCAAGTTATCCAAACCTACCTCCGCCGCTACCGCCGTTGGAATTCCGACTATCAAAACTACGTCGTTTTCCTATCTGCTACTGCTAGCCATGATCTTTGTTGTTTAGATGGTAGTTTTTGTAAAAAAAATTAGCACAAAAGGGGAGAAATGTGATCAACAAACTCAATGTTAGTTTTGTGAGTTGAAATGAATTAACATCAAACAGAATAATCAATTGTCTATCAATTCTGTAATTAAACTTAGATCATACAAAACTTTCTATATTTGTCTAAAAAAAAGTATTTCGAGATATCTTGTATGTTTATTTCAAAAAGTCAATATTTGTTGAATTCAAAAATAAAAGTTGGTGTATGTATTTATCAATCCAAAATTTTAACATAAATGCTGTTAAATTTTAGTTAAAAGCATTCAAACTTCCACATAATAAAATAAATGTTGTATTTATTTATTTTAAATTTAACCATATAAATCTATACAATTATATATATAGATAAATATATATCTTATATTTATGCAATATATCTCAATCCCATCGAACAAATTGGCATATCAATTCATTAAATCAAATTCGGCAAAAAGGTGTATTCAAGAGGCGTTAAGAATAGTAATTATAAGATTATAAATGTGAATTTTCCCTCTTAAATGTTGAATAAAACTAGTGTATAAATATTAGAGAATCAAAATTTTGGGTTGAATTGTAGGTATGCTTAACTCAACTCAGACTGATCCAACATTTATGTATTAGTTTCGAGAAAGTCAATTGTCATAATTAAGCTCATTTTTTCATTATTGAACACATCAAGAATTCATATGGTTGAAATACTTTAATGGGTTAGCGACGAACGAGATTGTTAGACTATTCAATTCACCATATATGCTGCCGATGATAAATCTTTAAAACCATGCCGATAAATAATTTACACTATGATGAAAAATTGCTATTTTATTTTATTATACAAAAGCCTATTAAAGTTTTTGAAAAAAATAAATACTATCACATTTTCCCCTAAACGAGAAATCGAAACTTCACTCCACTATACTGGAGATAACTACATACATCCCTAAATCAATGAAATGAAAGCACAAGTATCTTACAAATTTATGTCATAAGTAAGTCTCGAATTTGTGACATTGAAGGGTACATTTTCAACCTCCAAACCTTCAATCCAAGTAACCCGCTTGAGGACAAATACTATCAATTTTTAAATTGGCCATATTAAAAACAGTATTAATCTGCAAATTAGTCATATTGAAGATAAGAAACCTATGTATATATATTAAAGAGAGAGGAATAAGATACTCAGTATAAATTAACTATATTGAAATGAAAACTACTTTCATTTTGACGTAGTCATTTACAGAAATTTACTCGGCGTATTTAGCTTTAAAGTTGGTCAAATTTTAGTATAATCAAGTCAGTTTAAAATAGGAAACAATTCAATAGTAATTTATATATAATCTACTTCCAAAAGCCTCATATTGTATCATGTATTTGTACGTATACTTGATATCTAAATTTTATGTACAAAGAGTACAGAAAACTTAATACACACCAACTAGATGAGCACTAAATTTAACATTGAGCTTTTGGGGACTAATAAACATCATCAAATAATCACACAAACACATCAAATTCCTAACCTCTTAACACCGCATTCTGAGCAGAACTTGGAGGTTTCTCTTAAATATGGAGCTCCACATTCGTCACAGAACTTGGCAGGGCTGGATGGCTGCATATATATATATATATATATATATGAGTATATCAAAAAATATGACTAAATATTATTCAAAAAATATGGACAGAAAGAATTTATCAAGTGAAGAACATTAGTCAACAAATATCATAAATATGGATGCCTAGAAATCCAAGTAACTTCTCAAACCTTAGGGCTTGAATTATCAAAATAGAATTAGAACATCATCAAGAATTTTTTTTTTTCACAGCACTCAGATGTCCGGATCCTAAGCAGCTCCGCGTCCAGAGCATTCGAAATTATGATCAAAATTAAGATTCTAGAAATCACTCTTATGGTAGACTGGTAGTCGATTGTCCGTGCATTATAGGACAGCTTAAAGATGAACTTGTCTTCTTCTTTTTTTTTATACTTGTGACTGTCCGGGCCAGCTTTCGCATACCTCGACTAATGTCACAAGACTACTACAACATTTGGATGTCAAGGAAATTCGTAAGAAATTAATTCCTATGTAGGTGACCACCGATGAACTTATCAGACTATAGATATTATTCAGCAGAAACATTTTTGGATGTCTTGGTTAGCATCTGGAAACTTGATTCCAAAATTAATTTACAATTGTACTGCTTTAAAGGCTAAATTATATATATAATCCTTGAAGTTTGTTGTCTTTTGTTTAAAAAATACCTCTATTCTTTCAAATGTTTCCAGCTCAATTTAAGAAAGTTTCCTATCACGTGGTTTTAAGTCACCATAATATCCATTTTCTATTTAACTCTCTAACGGAATTCAACCACAAGGATAGTTTTGAATGTTCATAAAAAGTCAATAATACTATGACAACTTTTGAAAGAAAAATAGTGTTTTTTATTAATTTAGCCTAAGTTAAAAAGTGTCCATAAATCATAATAAAGGTTATTTTGAAATAGTAACCCACATATTAATTTAAAACCAATAATTATTTCTTTAAGAGGGTGAGAAAGAGGTGATAGAAACACACCCCACATTTAACTAGAAAAATTAAGAATGAAGGCATTTTTATTCGGAGGGGGGAATTTGGAATTACCAGCCCATGATGCAAGCGCCCACCAACATGACCACTTGAAAGAGGTTGTAGGCAAGCCATGTGTTGTGACATTGTTGGAGAATGATGAGTATGAGAAATATCCTGTAACTGTGAAGGTTGACCGCACTGATGATTATGAGCAAAGTGGGCAGTATGCTGACTTTGGTGCATGGACTGATGATGATTCTGGTGGATAGACTGAAATTGAGACTGATGAGGCAGTTGTTGGATTTGGTGTTTGCAGGGTGTCTGCTGCTGATTTAGAGGTCGCAGACAAGAAACACAGGAGTTAGTCTTTTATTTGCAAAGACAAAAGAACAAATCTGCACATTATAAATCACCTCCCCTCTAAGAAGAATGTTGACACCCCCATCATTTCCTAGAATAAATGTTCGCAAAGAACGACAAGTTTTTTTTTTAATGAGAACTAAATCCTAGATTTTTGCTCATCAGTAAGTAATGACGAGTCTGTTAGAAGATCATAATGATCTAACTTAAACAGATAGACTGATCCCCCAAAGAGTCGGTGTTGTTCGGAAAAATCAGTGACAGTGAGATTCTTACTTCGCTCAGAGAGCGGAATGCTTGACCGCTAGCCAGAGTAGAAGAATTGTCACCACCGGAAAATGTCTGAAAAAGAATACAACACAGACATTATTTCTCTACCAAGAGTTCTGTGAAGGCATGACTCTAACATTTGTTCTTCAGCTCTACAATATAAATATATACACGGCTCTATACGAAACTTGGTTATTAATCATCATTATCAACAAAATGAAGGAAAAACGATACAACTTGACTGACACCGCTTCAATGATAACAAAACTACAGCCATTATATATTATAGAAAATTACCTGCAAAATGCATTTATGTAAAATATTTCCTGAAGTGAAATATAGATGGATCACATACATTGTGAAAATATTACTGTGCTTACATTCAAACTGGAAATGCTAGACACAGAATTTGCAGCAACTCGCCTATATTTATGCCTTGGTGAATAGAACTTGTAGTCCTGAGCAGACACAGATACCTCTCTGCGACCTGTTAATCGTCTAAACCTACAAAATCAAAAAGTTTAATCGGCAATATAGTGACCCAAAATGAAATTAGAAATCAAATGAATTGCAACTAAATCTAGGAAACTTGAGGGAGTTTTTCAATCAGATTCAGGAGAAAAGAATTTGCAAAGTTGGATTTCTTTGCAAGGATGGGCAAGTCTTGATCATCAACTTCACTCAAGCAATAAAAGAAAAAGGTTAACGTTAAAATCTCCGAGTTACATTTGACCCAAGGGTAGAAATGATTTTATGGTTCATTTTCTCTAGCAGTCCAGGATGATGAAACTATACATACAAACAATGCAAGCAATTTTAAAGACTGATCGAGAGAACTCTACATATAGCACCAACTTCACTTCCTTTGGCTGGGTTCCTAACATGGTTAAATGCTGAGATACGATAACATCCTGATAATGGTGGACATTATTTTCACCATCATTTTTTAGGTCAACATTAGAATAATTATGCCATGTAATTTACTTTATAGGAGCGTTAAACATTTTTAGTTTGCCTGAAAAAGATAATTGGTTTGGAACAGACGCATACACAGACAAATTACATCTTTTGGCGCAATGACATTAAGTTTCAATATTTGAATATAAATGACAAGATTTTCTTTCAAGATGATCTCAAGTAAGGCCTTGCTTACTTATTGTTCATTCATAATTGAATCCAGGCGGACCAGGCCTAAATATTTACCAGGCTAAATACTGGTAGAATAAAACAAAAGAAAAAAAATGCAATCTATGCATCAATCAAATTCAGGGAAAACAGACTGACTGCAAACAATGATGCTTTGTGAACTTCTACACTAATGAAAAAATTGAGTAAAGTCTAATATGTAACTTACCAATCAGCATCTTCAATAGGCATTCTATTGGGTTTTTCAACAATGTCTAAGCCGTTAACAACCACAAAACGAACCCGCTTTTCTTCTTGAATCACTAGTTCTGGAAACTTAGTCCTTGTTTCAAGAGAAGTTGCAAGTTCTCTTCTCTTATATATGCAAGGGCCTATTAGCGATATTAATATGATGGACACATCAAAACAGAAGAAGTATCTTAATTAAAAGGAAAATAAAATGTTTCTAATTGATTTTAAAGTATCTAAAAAATATAGTTACATCTGGCTGCCACTCAATTAAAAAAAAAAGCCAATTTCCAAGTACACTCTTAACAATAACCATATGATGGAAAAAGGAGAGGGCTAAGTGGCTTGTTTAGAACATTTTTGTGCTTAGTTTTCAAAATGATTATTCATTATTTCGATTGACTTCTAAAAGTTGGCATAGAATGGACGATAAAACCACCATTTACAACAGCTTATATGTTCAAGAAAAATATGTTTTGGTAAACAGTCATCTAAATACATCTTCCTTCAACTTTTATTCTAAATAATAGAAAATCATTTTGAAAGTAGTTCCCATACAAACCATATATTTCCAGAAATACTACCATATTGTTTTCACCGGAAGGTTTTTCCACGAGAAGGGTTTAGGAGTAAGAATGTTATATTGTTCACCAGCAACACGAGTTAAAAGTAGAATTTTGTACCTTTTTTGGGGAATTTCTGAGCCAGTTTTCTGTACAAACCTCCAGATGCTTCAAGGGCTACCCCAATAGTTTTATCACGGATGCCACTCAAGGAAGTAAGCCTAATGTTTACATCATGAACAAGCGTTTCATACATATTTGCTACATACATCAAGGGTAAGACAAATTTTGAATCCCCTTCATACTGGGTCTCCTTTGTTTTCCTCTTTGTCAACTTATCCTGTCCAGACTGAGAGATATAATCATTGTCAGTCTCAGTCACTTCGAGTATATGATCATCAATAAAATAATCCACAATGATCTGCAGAAACCTTGCTCGTGCTGCTTCAATAGGCGAAATATCTGAACCAAAAGTCCAAGAAGGCTAAGCAGCGATTGAAGTCCAGAATTCCTTTTAAGTAAAGTAGTAAGTTTCAGATAAGTGAACATTACCCTCTATTGTTAAAGAGTCATAAGGCAACCTGGAAGACCCACTATTCTCTAAACTTGAGCGATCTTCTTCTACTCCCACAGTGTGAAGCGGTAATGAACTTCTGTAAGATTCATGAATGCAATCCTATAAAAATGGAATTGAAAAAAATCATGAACAAAGGTTGATACAGGAAAAGAGCCCAACTAAGCAAAAACATTATTTAGATATACATGAGTGTTCGGGCCCTCAACCATACGGTACGACCCTATGTCATCATAGATTGAACTCATCAGCTCTTAGTCAAACCATGATTAGCTAAAACATTCATAACTTAGCAGTTGAAAAAGAGCAATTCACGGTTGAAACTGTGACCTAGAGAATCATGCTTTTTTTTTTCAACTTAACCAGCCAGGAAGTAGAAACCAGTACAAAAACAATCAACAATCAAGCTCACAACTACAAGAACTCAGTCAAACAAGTAAAAGAAGAGAGAGAGAGAGAGAAGAACACTGACAACAGCACCGGAGTCTTGATCATCGTCCAAGCGATCATCCGTGACGGCGTCGCGATCCACGTCGCTGATGGCTTCAATATCAGAGGGGTTTCCATCTACAGTGTTGAGATCATGAAGAGCACTGCCAATGAACGAATTCGCGGTTCTGAGATCATAGTGCTGCTGCTGCACCGGAACCCTAGTAGCCATATCTTCAAAACAAGGGGACAAGCATCAACAGCAGAACACGGCGCCGCCTTCCTCGCCTAAGCCAGAACCATTGCGCGAAAAGCTCGCAGGCTGTGACGGGGAAGAGATGAAGATGAGAAGAAGCCATTGATGAAGAGCGATTGAAGTGAATTTGAAAAATGAGAAGAAAAGGTTTTCAACGACTATGGGGGAGAAATTGAAAGCGTACCCGAGGCTGAGGCTGAGGCTGAGGCTGAGACCGGAGCTGAGCTTCAGAGATGAGTAAAGGCAGTTTCGTAACCTAAGTTTGATATCCGCACCTCCTCCCAAAGCAAAAAATCCCCAAAATAAGTCCACCACAGTGGGTTTGGATTCCATGAGGCCGGCTCCATTACATCTCCCTGCACTTGTCTCTTCCACTGTCCATTTATTTTTGTTATTTTTGTTTTTCAGTTTTAGGTTAAAATATATTTGATTCATAAGATTAAAATATCATTTTAGTAGCTGTGTGGTAATTTATTTAATTTTTAAGCCCGGTTTGATAATTACTTGATTTTTGAAATTTAAGTATATAACTATTATGTTATCATATGTTTTTTCTTAATTGAATATCTACATTTTATCTATATTTATAGAAACCAAACAAAAATAAAAAAAAATTTAAAAAAAAAACTTCTAAAAATTTGTTTTTGTTTTTAAAAGTAGATTAGTATTCAATAAAAACAAAATAATCGGTCTTTTATTTCAGAAAGAAAGGAAAGAAAAAAGGAGTTTGGTAAGAATAGACCAAATTGATAAAGTAATACATTTTATACTAAATAATTAATAAATAATAAAGTATTATTTATATTGTATATTTAACTATAAATACTAAATATTTTCAAATTTTTCTAGATCTATAATTATTTTGTAAAATTCAACCATCAAGTATAATAAAGTGAAACATCTTATACTAAAGAAAGTATTTTAATTCATACTCATGCCTGAGCTAATGCTCTTGCACATGCATTCTATTTAGTATCAAATTAAAAAGGAATACACATTTTATTTTAATCAAAGTGAATTGATGGTTTAAGAATTAAGGGAATAAGTCAGTAATACAATGTTTTATTGTTTGATTGCATATCATTTCAACACCAGCTTCTTCCCTCAGTAGAATTAATATTTGTAATCCTCTCTCTAAACTTATACTCAAAAAAAAAAAAAAAAAAAACTAAAAAATTAAAAACTAAATTCCATTTCGAATATGATAACTGATAAGTATATTCATAACCTCCATTTGGAATCCCCCGCTTCTGAACTCAAAAACTAAACTCTAACAATTAACGATAACAATGAACTTTACAAAACTATATGTTGTAATTTAGCATTAAGTAAGAATTAAGAGAATAAATTGTAACATTTAGTATGATAATCTCTCCATCTAAATTTCCCCTGAATTAGATCTGTTTCAAAAGAAGTCACCGGAATGTCCTTTTCTTCTCCGTCGGAAACACCATGCCGGAGGCGAAGCACACGACGACCGTCGAAACAAACCCGACGGCAAAGCCGATATTCAACGGCAATCCTACAAGAGACCTCAAGCTTTCATCATCATCATCTTCACCGATCGAGCTCCCTTCGTCTTCAGATCCAGATTCATCCTCGCAACCAAAAGTTTGAAATCCACAGAGCTCATCGTTTCCTTCGAAGCTCGAATTCGGAAATGTACGGAACTGTCCTCCCGAAGGGATCCGGCCCTGCAGGTGATTGTGAGACACGTTGAACAACGAAAGGAAGCTGAGATTCGACAGCGAAGCTGGAATCGTTCCGGTTAAATCGTTGTAAGATAGATCTAAGCTTTCCAGATCCGTCAATTTCGATAGCGTATTTGGAATTTGTCCTGATAATTTGTTGTTGCTTAGGTCGAATACTCGTAGATCTTTTAGGTTTCCGAACTCTGGCCATATGATTCCGGTTAGCTCGTTGTAACTTAGGTCTAACAATGGCGGAAACCCTAATAAATGCTTGTATTGTCGCCCTGTGAATTGGCTTTTTCTGCTGAAAAACGAGAAACCCTCGAATATTTCCCCTTTTAAGGAGTTGTTGAGATTTACGATGCTTTTGAATTTGGTGAACTGCTTAGGGATTGAGCCGGATAATGAGTTGTTGGAGAAATCCAAGTAGAAGAGATATGGCAAATCGCCAATGGAAGATGGAATTTCTCCAGTTAATGAGTTCCATGACAGGTCCGAAATCTGGAGCTTTGTGCTTTTGCTCAACCATGGCGGGATCGAACCGGTGAGTCTGCAATTTGCAATCACCAATAGTCTCATGTTCTCAAATCTGAAATCTGAATTTGTAGGCATAATCTCTCCATTGAAATTGAATGTCAAAATCAACACTGTCAAGTTCTTGCAATGTTGGAGTGTTGTCAATGCTGCTGAGAGATTACGCATGCGATTGACTGAAATTGAGAAGTGGGAAAGTGATATGAGATTCTTGAAGCTTTCTGGGAAATCGCCATCGAATCTGTTCCTGGCAAGGTTAGCTATTCTAAGCTTGTGGCAGGATGAGAGACTCCCAATTTGGCCAGTGAAATGGTTGGAGCCAAGATTCAGAGATGTTAAACGAACCATGGCTGAACAGTTTATGACATCGATTGAGCCACTGAGGGAATTGTTGTCAAGACTAAGAGATGAAATGGTTGGCGAATTGGTCAAAGAAACTGGCAAATCTCCTGCGAAGTTATTCGACGATGCGGAAAACTGCTCGAGCATTCGGAGGTTGAAGAAGACATCTGGAATCCTTTTGGAGAATTGGTTTGAAGAAATATCAAAAAAGACAAGATTTGAGAGGTTCCCAAGTTGAAAACTCAGCTCCCCAGAAAACCCATTGTCGTAAAGATCAAGAGTTTTGAGCTTTGACAGAGTAAACATATCTTGAGGCAAATTCCCAGAGAGGAAGTTGGAAGCCAAAGAGAGGTGCTCCAAGGAAGAACAGTTCCCAAAACCAGGTAGAACCTTGCCATCAAATCTGTTTGAAGATAGTTTCACTACTTGAATTTGCTTTGCAGCATGACAGAATCCAGGGTCAACATCTCCAATAAGCTTGTTCTTAGAAATGTCTAGAAACATAATGGAAGATGAAGTGATATTCAATGGCATATAGATATATCCAGAGAGATCATTGAAACTCAAGTCAAGGACCTCTAAATTCTTCAAAGAAAACAGATTCACAGGAAGAGAACTTGTGAGAAAGTTGGTTGACAAGTTAAGAGTTCTGAGCTGAACCAACTCTACCAAAGACTCAGAAAGATTTCCCTTCAACCTCTTACCTGGAAGTTCCAAAGCCACAACTCTTGAGAAGGCACCGGAATCGTCGAAACTCGACGCCGGTGGATCGCAGGTAACTCCTTCCCAATTGCAACAATCAGAAGAGCCATAGTCCCAACCTTGAACGGGAGAGACAAGGCCATTGACAAAGCTTTTCAAGGCTTTCAAATCAGCAGGGTGGCATTTTGCATCGATGGAGATGGAGACATTCACGAGAAAATGAATGATCACAAAGAGAGAGAGATTTCTCATTCATGAATTGAGTGAACAATGAGCTGCCCTATTTATACACTAAAGGCAGTTACAAAAGAGGTTTAAACAATTAAACCATTTTAACTAATCTAACCATAGTTGTTAGAGAATAAACTCAATGAGCTCTCTTTACAGACATGAACATAAAAGAAACAGAGGAATATCCAGTGGTAAATGAACAAAAATGTAAAACCCATTTGGGACAAGGCTGAAAGAGAAGCAGAGGGGTTGTGGATTATAAAGGAATTAATTTCTGGTATTTTCAAGATAACAGAAAGGTAAAAGCATAGCGTGTAAAGGGATAAAAAGCAGCAAAGTTTGAAAACTCAGAAGAATTGAGACCTCAAGAGTATTTTATTGAATGATAATGTGTCTAATCAGAGGAAGTCACACCTTAAAGAAAGGGGAAGAAGTGCAAGTAAACATCAAAATATTTCCCAAGGATAAAATATGTAACAACTACCCTTAATATATTGGAAGAACTTCAAAACTTAGGGGGTAGGTAGTAAGTATTAATAATTGGAACCATCATCGTGGCTCAAATAATTGAAGAGGATCATAAAATGCTTAAAGTGATGGGTTCAGTCTATAATAACCAACTATTTAAGAATTAATTTTCTATAAAAGCAAGCAGCAGTCATGGCTATAAAAAAAAATGTTAATAATTGGAGTCGTTGCTTTGACTTTGAAGTCAGCGGTACTGATGCTCATAGAGCCTTTAATTTTAGTTGCCTTCCTGACAAGAAAATATTATTTTTTGAGAGATTTGTATGTTTAGAACATATTTAGAAAGTAATTGCAAGATTATTCTTGTATGAGAATATTAGCAAAAATAAATTTTCTCTTTTAATTTCAAAAATACAGAAATTGTTCAATTACATATGTACCCCTATTTCGAATTCTAATTTTGGGAAGTTTTAAAACTTTCATCACATGTAGAGAAAAATGCGCCCACATGATTGATAGTGATTTTCATTCATCTTTTTCCTTTTCATTTTTCCATTTTTCTATCCCAACACAAAACAGAACTCAACTTTTCATCTTCCTCCCGACGCCTTTAGGGTTTAAAGTTCTCCGAAGTTCGATTTCTGACCAGTCGTGGTGAGTTTCTGCACATTCCGAACAGTACCTTCCTTCCGCTTGA
>JBBMEF010031504.1:0-15784 GCA_037832685.1 Sicyos baderoa | reverse complement strand
TTTTTCTTGGAATTCAAGAAAACAAGAAGTTGTAGCTCAATCTACTGCAGAAGCTGAATATATTTCAGCCGCATCAGTTGCAAATCAAGCAATATGGCTTCGCAAATTGCTTAGTGATTTGAGATTTGAAACTAAAAAGCCTACAAATTTGTTTTGTGACAACAAGTCAGCTATTGCTATTGCATCAAATCCAGTACAACATGATAGAACGAAACACATCAAAGTCAAATTTCATTTATTGAGGGAAGCAGAGAAAGAAGGCGACATTAAGCTTATTTTTTGCAGTTCTGAAGAACAACTTGCCGATATTCTCACAAAAGCTCTACCGTATGGGCAATTTGTGTTTCTACGCCAAAAGTTGGGTGTCACAAAGAAAAACCTCAAGGAGGAGTGTTGAAATTGATGAGTTTTTTCTTTTTTTAATTATTTTTTCAGTTTTATATTTATTGTTTATGTTTTTTTTTATTAATTGTTTAAGTTTTCTTTTATAAAGATAACTTAACTCCATGTAAGTTTTATCTTATAAGTTGTTTTAAGTTTTATTTTTAGTTTCTTTTAAGTTATAGAAATTAAATAGGATTCATATTTTGTACCTATAAAAAGGTGAACTTCCATGAGAAGTTTGTATCACCAATTTCCATATTTTTAATAGAAACATATTCACTTTTGTTTCACTCTCACATTTTATCTCTTTGTTCAACAAACATTGTTAATTTGATTTGACTTTTGCTTCCGCAATATTTCATTTCATATTTCATTTTTCCCCAACAATAAGTAAAGATCTCCACAAGAATTAGTGTTAAACTCGTGCTTAAGCGAAATTATGAGTTGAGTAGCTGGTGGAAATAGTATGTAATGGACTTATAAACTAGATGAAATAAAATAAAGTAAAGCATTGGAAGGAGAATATGACTTTTCGGAGAGTTTCGCTTGGGCGAAACTTCACAAGCTAAGAACGAAACACTGACTGCTTCTCTTTGGCTCTCTCAAGCACTTAGAAGCTGGCTTTCTTAAGCTCCTGGTTTGGTTCTCACGAACTCAAACTCGCTAAATCCAAGATAAACAGCACTAGGCGAACCTTATCTCTAAGTGTTTATTTTACATGCAAGCGCTAACTAAGTAAAACCTAATGTTATGACATGCAAGTTCGCTCTATTCTTTTTTCTCTCAAAAGCGGAATAAAGTTAATACAACAGCTAGCGGACAATGTATTTTAAGTTTCACAACCGCAATGCATAATAGTTTGTCACTTAGCTAACGCTTCGCTTAGGCAAAATTCTCCTACTTGCCTATTTCCTTCCAATGAACTAATTAGCTACTGATAACATAAAATAAATGCAAGGCAATAGGAAAACAATAAATTATCTTCATTCAAAGCAATAAAACACGTTCATTACAACTTAGCTGCGGCGAAAGTAAATAAAACAGTAAACAGAGAAACAAGGTAAAGAAAGAGCCTGGTCGGAGTTGTATCTCTGCAACTCCTACTTTGGCTCTGGCAACACTCTGCAGCTCTGGCTAAGCTACGGTTATGCTACAGCTAAACTAGGAAAAACGGAAAATGAGAACACGACTAAACTACAAAGAAATGGTGATAGGAAAATGGAACTTCAACAGAGGGGGCCCCATGGCGAAAAATTCCTTCTCCTAAGTAATAGCTTCAGTTCCAATTCAGGTGGCTCATCCACTGATCGTTTCATTGGTGACTCAGTCCTGTCATCAAGGGTTAGTAATTTTTCAAACTCAATTACACTATTACTAACCTCGCCATTGTCTGTTACTTCTGCTTCATGGTCTCGCTTCTAGCAACGAACGTTATTATTTCTTGTTCAATTGTGTTCTCTAGGATAGTCATTTAGGAACATTCTTCGCTTTCTTTTAGACAACTCACCGAGTTGCATATTTTAAATTTAATTTCCTCGCTATTCATTCACAGCGTGATCGTTCCTTCATAGATGTCCTCTAGTGTTCGTACGATTTTTAGAAATGGTCGTGTGATTGATCTATCCTCGAGTTGGATTGTCACTGACGTTGGTCTTGCATCGCCAAGTTCAAATTGTTTGTAAACAGATAACGACATTAGATTAATGCTTGCTCCTAAATCACATAGAGCTTTTCCAACGTGCTTCCCTCCAATCGAAATCAGGATTGTAAAGGCTCCTGGATCTGTTTCTTTCATTGGCAGTCTCCTAGTCACCACCGTACTGCATTATTCGTTAAGCAAAACAATTTTTAGTTCTTCAAATTAACCTCTCTAAGAGAGTGTCATTGAGGAACTTCGCGTAATTAAGCATTTGACGAAGTGCGTCAATCAACTGAATGTTGATATGAATCTCTCTTAGAATATCGATGAACTTTTCATATTGTTTGGTGTTTTTCTTCTTTCTGAGTCTTTGCGGGAATGGTGGTGGTGGAGGTGTAAATTCTATCACCTCTAGCTCTTGTGGTTTTTCTTCGTCATTTGTCTTTGTAGGGTCAAGATCAATAATGTTAGGTAGGGGTGTACAAACAACCCGAAGCCCGAATAACCCGAACCAACCCAACCCAATTTTACGGGTTGGGTTGGGTTAAATACATTTTGAGTTGGGTTGGGTTCAAAATCATAAAAAATTCATGGGTTGGGTTCGGGTCAAGGGTTGTCCTAAAATGAACCCAACCCAACCTGACCAACCCGAATTTATAATTTAGTTTATTTATTATTATTTTTTTTTATCTATAACATAATTATATAGGCTTATATTAGTTAATTATTATTTTTAAACCTTTTATTTCTCAATATTCTTTGATAATTTTCTAAGTCTTTATAATTTATATTATGATAAAAATATAGTCATTTTTTTGTTGTTTTAATTGTCTTTTTATTTTATAAAAGTCAAATTATGTCATCTATTTTTGTTATTTTAATTATCTATTCGTTTTATGTTCTATAGTGAGAATCTTCTATATAAACCATAGTTGTTGAAATAATGATGAATGACTTTTTATTTGAATATTTTTTGTATTTAATATTAATATTTATTTCATTACCTTGATATGATAATGATTGAAGATTGTATTTTGTTTATGTATAATGTATAGCTAATTTGATAAAAAAAAAAATTGCAATGTATTGATGAACCCGATGACCCAACCCAACCTAACCCGAAAATATAAGGGTTGAGTTGGGTTGAGTTGTCTCTTTAATTGGGTTGAGTTGGGTTTAAAAAATGATGAACTGATTGCGTGGTTACGTGCAAGTATACACGACCTGCAGTAAGTAATAAGTAAATTATCGTATTTCCACAAGGACTGGAATTTACTCACGGTGGTGTTCAGAATTGAAACAAAAGACAATAACAACAAATAGATTTTTGAGTTGATTTGATTAAGTCGTATTTGGGCATAAGAAAATAATAAGTAAACAAACAGTAGTTGAATATTATGCGGGAAAACAGGGCATAAGGTAGGTATTATGAGTATAACAGCAATGCATTAGTGAGAGTCATGCGGTAAGAAATTTCTGTTACAATGCGCTAAAAAACCTTTGCTTCCGCATTGGTTCGCATCAAGCCCAACTCCCGCTACGACTTGAAGTAATAAAATGGGTGCGCGTATTGTATAACAATGACGTGTTTATTCCTAAACTCCGAATTAACCCATAATACTAACTATTTCAACATGCAACTTAGACTTAGGTCAATTCCTCTTCCAATTTGTAACCAATTAGCTCGTGTGGATGGCCGGTCGACACTTACTATTAGAATTAAGATCATAAATTCCATGCTCTAAAGCATCCTTCCTAACTCTCCCTAAATTATGCTGCCTAACCTCTCCCTAATGAAGTTAGTTCATATCACAAGTAAATAACATACAAATAGATATGGAAATCATGCTAAGATATTATTCAATAATATGAAGTTCAAAATAACATAAATGAAAAACAAAGTAAACTTCTTGAGATGTTCTTCGTAGCCGAAAACATCCAAAGTCTCCCACACGTTTTCCAACCTCCTTAACCTATTACAAAATAACCTATTTATAATGTCTGCTAAGTCGTCTTTCTCCGAATCTCCCAGTATGGTATGTCTTTAATTGCCCAATCGTTTCCATAATCATGCTTGCCAACTTCGTCTCAATCTGCCTGATTCAAGAATCATTTGATTACAACCATCGGTCTCGTAATTGTCTGGTTAGTCAACTTCACGCTGTTGAGTGATTCTTTCCTAAAGTGATTTATTCTCCGTCAGCTTCTGTCTTATCGATCGCGCATCTTTTCCTCTTTGCGTTATGAGAATTCCGCATTGTCTTGCCGTGTTTTCCTCCGAAAATAGTAAACAATATTTATTATGTGAAAAGTACTAAATCATGCTACTTGCAGTCATTTTATGCGCTTAATCTCAGCGTTTCGCATTCGTGAATTATACCTTTTTCTCTTATTTTCTTTCACTCACAGCTGCATTTCTTATCAAAGCGTGTGTCAAATGATACCAAATAATGCGGAAATCTGACTCTATTTCAGAGTCATCAAACCCCCGAACTTGAATCATTGCTCGTCTCGAGTGATGTTATTGTAAGTGTAATAACAGATTAATAATGATTGCAAATCATAATGCTGAAGTTTTCCTCAAGCTTAAAATCTCGTCCTTTCCATCGTATTGCCATCTCGTACCAACTTCTTAATCTTCCTAAGTCGCACTTCACAAAATCCAAATAATCACACCTCAGTTCTTTTCCTTACTGCCCTCAATTCCCAGTTCAATAACCTTCAATTGGAAGTTTTTGCTTGTTGCAGTTCAAGAAAATCCTCTTTCATCGCTCAAATAAGTTCAGGACATTCTGTCCGTGGCTTCTTTTATTTGGGCTCCATTGCCTAAATTTTTCTACTATGCCACTCTTTTGTTTGTCAAGCAATGCTAATAGAAATACTCAGGTCTTCCCAAGACCAGTGTTTTAAAAGTCCCGCCCAGGCGCAAGTCGACTCTGAAGCGCCTCTCTTTGGTTAGGCGAGGCGCATATAATAAAGCACGCGCCTAGTCGCTCATTTGCGTGAAGACCCGGGCGCAAATAGGCGCGCGTCTGTGGGGCTTTATTATTAATTTTTTAACTTTTGATTTATTGTTTAAAACGACGTTTTGATTTTTAGTTTTATTTTATTTTATTTTTCTTTTTGATTTTGAACAACTTAAAAACAAAAAGAACTAAAAATATCCTAACCCTAAAACCACGATTTCCTCCTCCCTTCAACCCAATTTCTTCTCCTCTCTCCTGGGTGATTTTTGGCAGATATTTGGCCGATTTCCTATCTTCTCTCGTTGCTCGCACACATAGTTCCGAAGTTCCGATTTCAACTCTTCTTGATTTCGAATCTTTGCGGGTCAGTATATCATTTTATTATTATTATTTTCATTCATAGTGCTTATTGTTGAAGAGAAGATATTTCCAAATGGTTGATTGTTGATTTTTTGAATATAAGTTCCAATTTATTTTTTAATCTCATTAGCATTTAGACATTTCCAAATAGACAGTCACTGTTGTGTTGATGGTTGAATACAAGTTTCATTTTTTTTTAATCTCATTAGCATTTAGTAATGAGTGTGAGGTTTAGTGGCTGATTTTATATTGTGTAGTCACTTAGTGTGGATTTTTTAATATAAGTTCCAATTTATTTTTTTATCTCATAATAAAAATGTGTGGTTCTGTCTTCTGTCCTTGGACCTTGGTTGGCTGATTTTATATTGTGTAGTCAGATTCTTATATGGCTGAGGAAGGCAATGGTTAGAGAAAAGATCTGGCTTGGAAGTATTATTGTTTGGTGAAGCCGGACGACATAAATACTTTCATATGCAATTTTTGTGATAAATTAACAAAAGGAGGAGTGTATAGAATGAAACAACACCTAGTCGGTGGTCATAGAAATGTAACGACTTGTAGAAAATGCCCGGAACATGTAAAGAAAGAACTTCAAGCATATATGACAAATAGAAAGGAGTTGAAAGAACAAAGAAATATTATCATGCCTGAAAATGATTATACACTTGAAGAAGAAGAAGAAGAAGATGAAGATGAGGATAATATTTATTGTCCTACTGGAAACAAGAGAATTTCGACATCAACAAGTTCAACCGCGGTAAAGAAGTCGAAACAAAAGGGCCCCATGGGTTCTGTTTTTGCTCGAACTCCAAAAATTGTGATTCAAAAGGATGATAAAGGAAAACAAACGACATTAAATGCCGCTTACAACAAGGAAATGAAGGAGAAAACCATCAAAAAAATTGCTAGATGGTTTTATGATTCTTGAATACCATTAAATGCTTGTAATAATAGTAGTTTCAGACCTATGATTGAAGCAATAGGTCAATTTGGTCATGGATTGAAGCCGCCTACATATCATGAACTACGAGTTCCATGCTTGAAAAAGGAGTTGAAAATAACAAATGATTTTATGAAAGACCATAAGGAAGAATGGAAGAAAGTTGGATGCTCCGTCATGACAGATGGATGGACAGATCAAAGAAGTAGGATTTTGCTAAACTTTTTAGTTAATAGTCCCAAAGGAACAATGTTCGTTGAATCTATTGATGCATCTTCGTATGTGAAGGATGGGTTGAAAATGTTTCAGCTGTTAGATGATTTTGTTGAAAAGATTGGAGAAGAGAATGTGATACAAGTTGTTACAGATAGTGCCTCTGCAAATGTGATGACAGGGAGATTATTAGAAGCAAAACGACCGCACTTATTTTGGTCACCATGTGCTACTCATTGCTTGGATTTGATGTTGGAAGATATTTTCAAGATTTCAAATATCCGAAGAACATTGAAAAGAGCACTAGAGGTTAGCAATTTTATATATGGTCGACCTGGATTGCTAAGCACGATGAGGCAATACACTAATGGAAAAGAGTTGATAAGACCAGCCAAGACTCGTTTTGCAACAGCTTGTATTGCATTTTCGAGTTTGCGTAAAGTAAAACCTAATTTAAGGGCGATGTTTACATCAGAAGAATGGACAAATAGAAAATGGAGTAGAGAACAACAAGGGAAAATAGTTCTTCAAACAATAATGATGGAAAACTTCTGGAACACTCATTTGCTCTTAAAGTTTCATGTCCACCGGTTAAAGTTGTCCGATTGGTTGATAACGAAAAAAAGCCGGCCATGGGGTACATTTATGAAGCAATGGATAGGGCTAAGGAAACCATAGAAAAAAAGCTTCAGTAACAAAGACAAATAAAAAGAAGTATTTCCCATCATCGACAAGAGATGGGATCATAAGTTGCATCGACCCTTACATGCAGCTGGAATTTTTCTAAACCATGAGTTTTATTATTCAGATCCTAAAATTGAAAGTAGTGTTGAAATCTCAAAGGGGTTTCAAACTTGTTTGGAAAGAATGACTCCTTCGGTAGAAATGCAAGATAAATTTTTTTGAAGAACTAAGTCTTTATAAGAAAGGTGAAGAGTCGTTTGGATCCTCGATGGCTATTAGACAAAGAAATAAAAGATCTCCAAGTAAATTATAAACTTGAATACAAATATATTTATGGTTAGAAAGCTATTAACATTGTTTTTAATCTTAATCTACGTAGTGGTGGGATGATTTTGGCAAATCAAGTCCCAACTTGCAAAATTTCGCGATAAAAGTTTTAGGGCCTACATGTAATTCTTCTCGATGCGAGCGAAATTGGAGTGTTTTTGAACATGTTCGATAATTAATTAAATTCTCTCCACTCCTAGAGTATCTTTATTTAGGGTTAAAATATTGAATTGTCATGGAACTTTAATAATGCAGCTTCATAGCAAAAGGAGGAATAGACTTGATCAACGTCGTCTCAATGATTTGATGTTCATAAAATACAACAAGACTTTGAAACGTCTCTTTTTTTTTATATATATTCGTGAATGTCCGGGCCAGCTTTCGCGCACCTCGCTATTGTCATGGGGCATACCGTCTGACCCTACAACATTTGATGAGAGTAACGAGTGGTTGGTGGGTAGATTGAAAGATGATTCTGACGATGATAGAGATCTTGTATTCGACGATGATGATGACATTGACGCCCTAACACGGGGTGATGTTTCAAGAGCATCTGGTTCAAAAGAACCTGCTTACTATTATTCTAGAGCCACGTCAAAAAAGAAGGATTAAGCTCCACCGTCAACGCCATCTCGAGTCTCATTCCACCACGAGCACGACCCGTACCTATACCACTAGCTTTGCATGATTTGGATACCGACAGTGATGAAGAAGAATATGCAAGTGCATATAAATCTAATGATGTAGAGGTCGAGGGTGATGAGATATTTAGTGATGCTGAAGATGAAGATTTGAATCTTTAGGACAAAGGTTTCTTATGTTTTTACTCTTTTGTTTTGCTTGCATCTTTGAAGTTGTTTTTGTTTGGCTTGCATCGTTGAAGTTGTTTTGAATCTTTGATTTATTGTTATGAAACTCCTTTTATTGTGCATATATATATATATAATTTTTTTTTAATATATAGTGCGCCTTATGTAATAAAGCACTCGCCTTAAGGTGCGCCTTGCGCCCCAGGCTCCAAAGGGTCTTTGCGCCTTGAGCTTTTTAAAACACTTCCCATGGCTATTCGCTCTTCTTTCCATTTCATTTTTACCCAGAATGTCTTGAGATTTATTTTACTTGCTCAAAAAAAAAAATAATTCTTCAACATGCGGATTTTGCATATCTCTACTAGCATAACACTCCACGGACATCCCTCACCCCCAAACTTAAATTTCTCATTGTCCTCAATGAAGGTGAGGCTTACCTCCCCCAAACTTAAATTTTTCATTGTCCTCAATGAAGGTGAGACTTACCTCCCCCAAACTTGAATGATTGTAAGGTTCTAATGTCACTGCTACTGCTAAACCGCTTTGTCCCCAAAAATTGTCCTAGGTCCCAAGTGTAATAAGGTTTCATTCTAAGGTGCTCTCATAAGGTTCCAACATTGTTAACTAAGGAAATACTATGTATTGGTACGCAATGCTAATGTTTTGAATTGGCTCGATTTAAAACACAAGGCCAACTCAACATTAGTTAAAACATTCGATATTCAGTAGTGAACAAATACTATAACTGAGATTAAGACATGATTTAACAGCAACATAATAAATATATAAAAGAATATTGAAAGGAGTGAAGACAGAGACATCGTTTTGGTTTAGTCTTCATCTACACCCGGTCCCACATCATCTTCGGAATCAGAAGAAGACACAATGTCGGGGAAATTCGGGAAGGCAAGATCGTGGCGATGACGAGACGATTTGTTGATCAACACCCTATCTCGTGCCCTCGCGTGCTCTAGGTAGAGGTTCATGCGTTTGGATAATCTCCAAACATACCGCACTAGTTTCTTATGTGTGCGCGTGTAACAGCCCGGGATTTTAAATCGTCGTTTGAGGATCTTTGTGAGTTATTTTGAAGGATTTCATCGTTTGATTTAATTAAAAGGAAATTGGATTTAATTAAGTGTCTCTAGTGGGACTTGAACCTTGGTCTTGGGAGAGGCCAAGTGTTGGGAAGCTAAGGAAAAATAAAAGAATAAAAGTGTCTTAGTTGGGTTTTGAACCAAGGACCTGAGGTGGTTTTTTTATTGGGATTTAATTTAATTAAAATAAAGGATTTTAAAAGAGGATTTAAGTTGAAGATTAGGGCTTCATTTTGCACAAATCCCAAGGAGAGAAAACCCTAGAGTTCGCCGCCATCAGCGGAGGATTACCCTTCGCCGCCACCGTCGTCTGTGTTGCTGCTATTTCGCCGTCGACAAGCTTGGTAAGTTCTCCTTCTTCCTTGTTGTGGTTTTTTCGTCGTGGTCTGTTGTATCCTAGGCTCTGTTGGTAATGGTTTTGGGTTGTCGTCGTGTTTAGCTGCTGCCGAGAGGGACTTCTTCTTCTTCAAGTCGCCGCCGCCGTTCGCTCCGTCGCATGCTGCTCCGCCGTCCAGAGGTAAGGTTTTGACCAGCGTCTGCCTTGTCTTCTTCGTTCGCCGAAGGTCGGGAGGGTTTTGATAACTGGTTCCGTGCAGGTTGGGGAGTTTCGTTTCGGCTGCTGTCTTCTCCTTTTCACAGTTCCTTTCCGTCAACACTCGCAGAGAACTCCCAAGGTACAGTGGTTCGTTTCGATTGTTCTCTTTTCGCTACCGCGATTTCGTTTAGAGTTATGTTCTAGTTCTGAGATTCATTTCTGTTGGGTTGTTCGTTCCTTGCAAGTTGCAGTGTATGTTCGATTAGTTTTGTTCGCCTTCGCAGCCAGTTCGCTGAAGCCAGACGCACCGCAGCAAGTTCGTTAGCCCGGATCGACGCACGAGCAGTTCACTATCGCCAAGTAGTCTTTGCAACACCGAACCCGAGCTGCACGTCTTCGTCTTTCCACGACTGTTCTATTGCCAGTATCCGTTTGTTGCTCCTGTTCGCTTCCTTCGTTCACGCGAGTAACCGCGAACGATCTGCTGCTCAGCTTCGTCTTCGCTTCGGTAACGCCTCGCTATTTTCCCCCTCTTTCACTTCGCTGCTGACCGAGCTTTCTAGAGGTTGTTCTTTGTTATACTTAGTATTTATTTGCTTGTTCGTTTTATTGGTTTAAGTTTGGTGACTTGCTGTTCGGTTTCTTGTGTGTTCTGTAGTTCGCCAAGACAAGGTAAGGATTTCTTACCGGGGTTGTGTGGACTCTGCTCTCATTAGTAATACTTGTTTGCTTATGATGATTTACGGAATGCATGTTTAGTAGATAGGTCGCTCCTTGTTATTCTATCTAGCATGTTATGGACTCTTTTCTACATGTTGGATGCATGCTTGATTGTTCTTCTCAGCATGCCTATCTCTATTATTGTAGTACCATGTTAGGTTGTACACTGTTATCATATGTCTGGTCTGTGGAATGAAATCTTAGTATAGCCTTGTTAGGAGAGTCATCATCTATGGGCCGAGGTGGCATAAAGTAAGTTGCCCCATTGGCAGGGTTGCAAGAGAACGTATACTCCACCCCTGTTCGCCAGCACGGTTTAGCTAACCATGAGTGGCATAGCCTAGTCCGTAGTTCTTGGGCGAGTGGGCTCAACGTATCGCTGCCCCGTCGAGCAGGAGGATGACGAGGCTTGTCCCGTCCCTGTTCGCCAGCACAATTTACATTGTGTTGGCATACCCAAGTTCTGCAGCCTTTGGGCAGGACCGAGTCACACTGATAGCCTGCTGTGAGCGGGACCTAGCCGCAGGCTAGTGGTGGATCATGCTGTCATAGCCCGATGTCGAGGTCTCACATCCCTATGTTTAGTGCCACCTTCCGAGTCTTTTAGGGCATGCGATCCTGTACCAGAGTAGGTTGTCCTAGACCCAGCACCTCTCTGGATTTCAGTAGCATGCAGTGTGGGTGCACGCTCTTGATACTCCGACTAGAGGCTCCCTCGGGATCATGAGACTATTACACCCAGTATCCTGGTTAAGTAAGATTGTAGAGCTTTGTTCGAGATCATAGATTCTCGAAGGACCCTGAAAGGTCCCAGTAGTGTTGAAGGTTGACTGTTGCTTGAATTCCTGTAAATGATCTAATGAGTTGTATTGTACCCCGGTTGGGGAATTCTTACTGAGTAATCTTGCATTGCTCACCCTTATTCTTGTGGTTTTCCACAGGTAATCGATCATGGGAATTAGCTCGCTGTCCTTTCTTGAAATGAATTTAATACTCTGAGTACTTTAGCTTGTTTGAATTTTTTTGACTATGCATGTAGTTGGGCATGGAGCCCTTAGGAGTTTTAATTAAGTATTCTAGATTCCTTGTTCTTTATGATTTTTTAATATCGAACGTATTTCTGTTTTAAAGTCTCTGGCCAGGGTCGTTTTAATTAAATGCTGAATTTATGGTTTAAACCTTGGGATCTGGATATAATTAAATGTTTTAAATTGTCATTTATTTCCGGTTTGAATGCATGCATGTAGTAAAGACTAGGTTTAGGATCTTTAAACTGGTCGGGTCTTTACAGTTGGTATCAGAGCTCAGAGTCATAGATTATGTAGACTGACCTGCTATTGTAGGTCGTTTTCCCATGATCATCAGTGCTCCGACAACCATCATGTATGCTTTAAGTTTAAGCTTTAAAGGGTTAAGAATTTATACAACGCTTTATCTCTTAGATTGTTTTGCCTGAAGAGTTACAGCCCAGAGACGAGCAGGTTCTGACTCGTGGCTTGGTTGTTTGTAGATCGTTGTTATGGCAACTACTCGCAGAGGAAGAGAGGTTTCGAGGTCTGCACACCAGGGTGTCCGGATCAGATCGGATACAGCAGGGACATCGTCCCAGGGAGAAGCCGATATTAGGCCGCCTCCAGCTCCAACTTATGATTCACCCAGCGATGGTGTAGAGACGCCAGTGCCCCTAGAGACTGTTCCTGGAGCAGACTTTGCCGCTACAATGAGATCGTTTATGGTTAGCATGCTGCATGACCAGAGAGCTGAGACTCAGGCCACGTTTATGGAAGCTCAGAGAGCAGAGTCTCGCGCACAGCAAGAGGAGACCAGACTCCAGATGGAGCAGTTGGTCAGGCTTGTCCAGCAGGGAGCTCCAGCTCCGCCAGCACCGCCAGCTCCTCAGGAGCCAGATTTTGTTGAGCCTGTTGTGGAAGAAGGTATTGCGGGTCTGGGAAAGTGGCTGAAAGACTTTGTTAAGTGGAGGCCAGACAAGTTCGACGCCAAGGGAGATGCCTTGGAAGCTGCCAGATGGTTTGCCAACCTGGAGTACACCTTTAAGGTCATGCGTTGTCCGGATGTGCAGAGAGTAGGCTGTGCTGCATGTATTAGCTGGTACAGCTAGGTGGTGGTGGGAGTCCACCTTGGATGAAAGATCGGTTGGATCACTACCAGCAACCTGGCAGTGTTTAAAGACCGCCTTCAAGGCCAAGTACATCAGTGAAGAGGCACAGGAGCAGATGATAGAGTTGTTCCAGACCCTGAAGCAGGGGAATGATACTGTGCAGGAGTACGAGCATAAGTTCTCCGAGTTTGGATACTTTGCCCATCAACTGATAGCTACCCATGAGCTGAAGATCCGGAAGTTCATTACTGGTCTGAGACAGGGAGTGTCTCAAGACGTTAGACTCCTTGCACCTGCTACGTATGTTAAGGTAGTGGAGTTGGCTATCATTAGTGATACCAAGAATAGAGTTGAGCGGCCAGTGACTTTGCCAGTGCAGAAGGCCCCAGTGTTTTCGGGTCAGAAGAGAAAGTTTGAAGCTTCTGGCAGTCAGCGCCGCCCAGGGAACTTCCAGAGGAAGGATCAGCCGTGTGGACAGGTAGCCAGAACCATTTTCAGCCTCGTCAGCAAGACACTGTTAGGAAGCCGCCGTATTGCAGGACTTGCAACAAGGCTCACTTCGGAGTGTGTGGTTCCAGCTCGACAGCCTGTTACAAGTGTGGAAAGGAGGGGCATCTGGCCCGGTGTTGTGTTCAGAACGGGGGAGTAGCACCGCTAGCACAACAGCAGGGTCGAGTCTTCGCCACAACTCGGCAGGAGGCAGAGAGGGCTGACGCCGCAGTGGCAGGTAAACTAATTGTATTAGATCACTATGCTTTTGTGTCGTTTGATTCGGGGTCTACCCATTCGTTTGTTTCTGCTGTATTTGCTGAGCATGGTTGTATGACTTTAGAGCATCTAAGATATGAGTTATCTGTTGCAACTCCTTCGGGAGTGAGTATGTTACCTAGTAAGAGAGTTAAGGACGGTCGGATATAGATCTCTGACAAGTCCCTTCAGGTTACCCTCATAGTGTTGGCTATGAGCGGTTTTGATGTTATACTTGGTATGGAGTGGTTAGCCGAGAACCATGCAATGATAGATTGCCGCAGAAAGGAAGTCGTGTTTAGGCCGCCAGGCCTAGCTTTAAGTTTCGAGGAGTCCAGAGCGGAGTGTGTCTGCCGTTGATTTCTGCAGTCCAAGCCCATCGTTTGCTAACTCGTGGAACTTGGGGTTTTATTGCATAGCTGACTAGAGGAAGTCGTGACCAGTTGTCTGTTGAACAAGTGCCATTGGTTCAGGAGTTTGCTGACGTCTTTCCAGAAGAGTTGCCTGGTTTACCACCTAAGAGAGAGGTCGACTTTACAATCGAGCCGAGCCAGGAACTCTTCTTATCTCAAACGCTCTGTACCGTATCGCGCCAGCTGAGTTGAAGGAGCTCAAGAAGCAGTTGCAGGAGATGCTTGATAGAGGTTTCATCCGACCGAGTGTGTCCCCGTGGGGAGCACAAGTTTTGTTTGTTAAGAAGAAGCATGGATCGATGGGCCTGTGTATAGACTATCGCGAGTTGAATAAAGTAACTGTCAAGAACAAGTACCCGTTGCCGCGCATTGATGACCTATTTGACCAGATCCAGGGAGCTTCGGTGTTCTCCAAGATTGATTTGAGGTCCGGATACCACCAGTTGAGGATTCGAGACGCAGATATTCCCAAGACAGCTTTCCGTTCGAGGTATGGTCATTACGAGTTCGTGGTCATGTCCTTCGGACTGACTAATGCCCCTGCAGCATTTATGGATATGATGGACAGAGTGTTCAAGGCATTCTTGGATCGCTTTGTCATCGTATTCCTAGATGACATTCTTATTTATTCAAAGTCAAAGGAGGACCATGCCTCGCATCTAAGACAGATCCTTTCAGCGCTCAGAGAGAAACAGCTTTTTCAGAAGTTTTCAAAGTGTGACTTCTAGTTAGAGGAGGTAGCTTTCCTAAGACACGTTGTGTCCAAGGAGGGAGTGGCAGCATACCGAGTGAAGATAGAGGCAGTCAGTTCGTGGGCCAGACCGACCATAGTTTCTGAGATTCATAGTTCCTGGGCCAGACCGGCCATTACAACCCCGTTGACCAGATTGACCAGAAAGGGGGTTGAGTTTACTTGGGATAGTAAGTGTGATGTTAGTTTCGCGAAGCTGAAGCGCAGTTTGACCATAGCACCAGTGTTAGCAGTTCCGGAGGGAACAGGTGGTTTCGTTGTGTACAGTGATGCGTCCAAGTTCAGTTTGGGTTGTGTTCTGATGCAGAAGGGGAAGGTAATTGTGTATGCGTCAAGACAGCTGAAGCAGTACGAGCAGAACTATCCGACTCATGACATGGAGTTGGCAGCCGTGGTGTTCGCACTTAAGATTTGGAGCATTACCTGTACGGAGAGAAGATTCAATTGTTCACCAACCATCAAAGTCTCAAGTACTTCTTCACTCAGAAGGAGCTGAACATGAGAGAGGAAATGGTTGGAGCTGGTAAAGGATTACGACTGTGAGATCCTTTACCATCCTGGTAAGGTGAATGTAGTAGCAGATGCTTTGAGTAGAAAGAGTTCGCACTCCGCAGCCTTGTTAGATCCACGAAGTTTCATAAGGAAAAATCTCGAGAGAGCCGGCATCGCCGTAATGTTGGGAGAAGTTACCGTCAGGGTAGCTCAGTTGACGATTCTATCGTCCATCAGTCAAAGGATCATTGACAGTCAGTTAAGAGATCCTAAGCTTAAGAGTCTGTATGACCGAGTTCAGGTAGATGAAGACTTTGATTTTGTTATTTCAGGAGATGGTGGCTTGAGGTTTAAGAACCATTTGTGTGTTCTAGCTGAAGACCGTATTCGCACCGAGTTGTTGACCGAGGCCCATACTTATCTGTTTGCTTGGCATCCTTGTTGCAATAAGATGTACCAGGACCTCAAGCAGACTTACTGGTGGATAGGTATGAAGAGAGACATTGCCCAGTTTGTAAGTCGGTGTCTCACTTGTCAGCAAGTGAAGGCACCTACGCAGAGACTAGTAGGGTTGTTGCAACCGCTTGA
>JBBMEF010031493.1:0-15799 GCA_037832685.1 Sicyos baderoa | reverse complement strand
AACAGTTTGTAGTTTTTATTTCATGCATAGTAAGTAAAGATCCAGGTTTAGGTCCTCTAAGAGGGCGGGTCTTTACACAAAATCTACTCCAAGAGCAGTCTCCTGAGGTACCGTAGTATCCACCCCATCATTGGGTGAATCAGAAGTTGGTGCTACAGGTTACCTGTTCTCTGCCTCCCCTTGGGACGATGTCCCTGCTGTGTCCGAACCTATCCGTACGCCCTGACTTGCTGGCCTAGATCCTTCTCTTCCTCTTCTTGTGGCTGTCATGCTGGTGATCTACACCCATAGCAACAACGAGTCAGAACCTGCTCGTCTCTATGCCACAAAAAACTAAAACAAGTATACTTTGGATGATACAGTAATGTAAATTCTTAACCCTTCTTAAAACTGTAAACTAAAGAGCATACCTGATGACTGTCGAAGTGTTGAGGATCATGGAAACACGACCTACAAAAGTAAGTCAGTCTACAGAATCTTTGACTCTGAGCTCTGAAACCAACTGTAAAGACCCGACCAAAATAACGGTCCTAAACCTAGGCTTTTACTACATGCATGACTTAAACGCGGAAATTGAACAAGAACATCATTCAGATTCGACTTTTAAAACAGTTATAAACAAAGCATTCAAATAATAGCAAAGGAATCTGTCCCTGTTTCCAAGTCACCTGTTCTAAAGCAAAACATTCAAAACGCCTCCCTGGCTAGAGAATTTAAATAAACAAAAAACATGATCTTTCATTCCAATTTTAAAACAACAGAATCCAGACAGATGTTCAATAAAATTCTAAGGGCTTTGTGCCCGGACTACATGCAATCGAATAGTTATTAAAACATAACGTAAATCTCAGAGTTCAAATAAATAAATAAATATAGATCAGAAGTTGTTCCATGATCCATCCTCAGCCTCTCAAGTCATCAACGCTGCTGCTCCAAGTTATCTGGTGGGAAACCACAGAATAAGGGTGAGTAAATGAGTTTACTCAGTAAGAATCCCCAACCAGGATACATTACAACTCAACAGATCATCTAGCCAGAAAGTATACAAACAACTACTTCAACACACATCAATCACCACAAGAATACTCGAGAATATATGATTCTCGGTCTAAGCTCAATTAAACAACTTTAGAAAGGTTTGGTGTACTGTTCTCAAGATCCCGAGGGAGATCTCAACTCGGTGCATAATGAGCGTGCGCGCACACCGCATGCTACTGGAATCCAGGTAGGTGTTGGGTCTAAGGCAACCTGCCTTAGTCCAGGTCCACATGCCTAAACGACTCAGAAGGGTGTCACTGAATCATAGTGGTGCGAGACCTCGGCACCCAACTATGTCAACCTGAACCACCTCTCGCGTGCGGCTAGGATCCGCTCACAGTAGGCTTGCACCGTAGGTCGGTCGTGTCCAAAGGCTACAGACTTGGGCCATGCCGACATGATGTAAATCATGCCGGCGAACGGGGATGGGACAAGCCTCGTCATCCTCCTGGCCGGCGAGGCAACATTACGTCGTGCCACTCTCGTCCAAGTGTTGCGGACTAGGCTATGCCACTTGCAGGGTTAGCTAAACCGTGCTGGCGGTTAGGGGCGGAGTGTACGTTCTCGCGCAACCCTGCCTATGGGGCAATGTTCGTTATGCCGCTCTCGCCTATAGATGATGACTCCTAAAACAGTGCTATGCTAAGATAAACATTCATCACACTCCAAACAAACAGATAACCAGAATCACGTCCTAGTATGGCACTACTAAATGATAAACATACAAGTCATGCAGAGTAGAACAAACAAGCATGAGTCCAACATGAGAAAAGAACAACGTACATGTCAGACAGGAATCCAACGAATCACAATCCTATCCACTAAGCATATATTCCATAAATTACAAGTAAACAATCAAGCATCACAAATTAAGTTGCAGGGTCCGTACAACCCGGGTAAGAAATCCTTACCTTGATTTGGCGGACTAAAATCACACAAAAGCAAAGATCCTAAGCAGCGACTCTCCAACACAAACAAATCCTAGCAAGAATATTTAATAAATAACAAACCATTAACTAAACTATCAAATCAGCACCTAAACATATAAATAACAAATGGCAGGGAAGAATCGATACCCAAGGTGCGAAGAACAGAGGCTCGGGCTGAACAACACGCTGCTGGACGCGGAAGAGTCGCGGCTGCACGCGCGTGCGAGGACAGCAACAGTTCGGGCGCGCGATCAAAGGGAATCAGTCGAGTGATGTGCGCTGCGTGCTGGAATTAACGGCGCTGCTTGAGGATTAGCGCTGCGACGCTCGGCCTGCACAAAATCGGTGAAGACGGACAGCAACAAGGGCTCGACGTCAGGGCTGCGGGTCTGCTGTTCGATAAGGCGGTGCGGATGGCGAGCTCGGGTGCAACACTACTGGTGCGATCGAGGATCGTGGGCGCGAACAATACGGTAGCTCGGTTGCTTGCGAGGAGAACGACGGACAGTAAGGGTGAATCGCAAATGGCAGCTGCGAGGGAGTGAACAAACAACAAGAACAACACACGTTTAGCAACCGCGACCTCACACAAGAACCAAGAAGAGAAAGATCAACGAAACCTTACCTCGATTGGCTTCGAATCGGCGAGCAAAGGAGAGGAGATCGTAAAAGCTAGACGACTCCAAATCCAAGAAAACGTGTAGAATGAAAGACCACCCAAAACCTTTGCTTCTATTTTCCTTTTCTTTTAATAAATCAATTGAATTCTCCAAAATTCCCACTATCAAATCCCGGGAAAACATATTTTCCTTTTAAAAAACCATTTAACCTCTCGCCTTCCCAACCAAGGATCGAACCCCCACGAAGGAAAAACAATTCCTCTAATTAAAATAAGCTCCAAACCTCACGAAATACGATCAAGCAACGATCCAAGATCCTGACAAAAATCCAAGAAACCAAGTCTCTAAATCCAAGAATTAAATAAAACCAACAATTCCACGAATCAGCAAAAAACAATAACGACCAACCAACCTCGAAAGACGATCCAAAATCCCGAGCCGTTACACCTTAACTGACGTTTTACTCAAACGTCGGCTAATGTATTTAAAATAGCACTCATTTTTTCATTTAGGTACGATGTTTAAAATATTATCCGACAATTTGATGGCAATGATACTTTTAATATTTGTTTGATTTTTAAGACTTTGTAAAGTTTGTTCTCATCCAAATTTTACGACAATCATAATTCTCCAATGTTAGTGTTTTTTTTTTAATAATTTAGCAAACTACAAAATATTTGTGTTTAAATATACATACACGCACATGAATACACATGGTGCTGTTTGTTTGACATATTTAGGTATTTAGTTTTAGGAGTAATATTGATGAGTTATGTTGAGTAGTTAAAATGAAAAAATTGTGTCCAAAACTCATTTGAATGTAATTTATGTGTAGGGGAGTTAGAGTCAAAACCTTGTTTAGATGTAGATTTAAAATAAATAGTTATTTTTAGTAGTTAAAAAAAAAAAGAAATGATTAAAAATGAAGAGTTAAAAATGAGTTATTTTGATTGATTTGAAAGAAATGATTAAAAATATGTGGTTAGAAATGATTGGTTATTTATAAATAAATGATTATGATTAGAAATGAGAATTATTTCAAAAAATAAAAATGATGAAAAATTAATATAAAGGTAGGTTTTGAAAGTTAATAAATGCAAACAAGGAAATGATTATAAATAAAGTAAAATTCCCCTACACACGTATATGTAGGGGCCCTTACATTTTGCTCCACCATTAGGTGCCACACAAATTCCTTTTATTAATAAAAATATTAAAAAGTAATGGAATTTTGGCACCCAATGTGCCACATGAATAAAATGTAGGGCTCCCCTACACATGCATGTGTAGGGGAGTTTTACTCTTATAAATAAACCTATATTATCTGAAAATTTAAAACGAGACGTGTTAAAATAAAGGTCAGTGTCATAAATTTGCACGTGCCACGTGGAGTTCCAGAAAATTTGTATTATTGCAATTCAGTCAAATTCAATAATTCTATCCATCGAAAAGACGACACCCTAGTTATTGACTCAGTAAACAAGTTTCACTCCCAAAGCTCGCCGGAACCCTTAAAAGATGGCGGAGCCGTACGACTCCGATGACCGGAACGGCACTGTGCCGGTTGAGGAAGATGATGGAACCAGTCACAACTCCAAAGGATTGCGTAATGAAGATCAGACCGTTTATGAAACCCTCCGCCGTCTGATCGCCGCGGTTTTCTTCCCCGATCAAATTAAGGGCTCTTCGCTGTTTCACCGCGTTCAGGCCTCCGTCGCCGAGAATGGCCCTGCCGTTGCACAGGCTTGCATAAACTTTGGCCGCGATGTTCATTCCTGGACTCGCAGGGGCAGTCCTCTTCGAGCGCTTCTTGTTATCTCCGTGAGTATTGCTGATAATTCCTGAATTTGTTGTTGTCTGGAATTTCTTATTGCGTTTGAGGTGATTTTTGTTTGCTAATTTGTCTGATTGTTGGAGATTTTGATTTAATTGCTCAAATGGCACTTTCTCTGTTGTTGTTTTTGGTTCTTGTGTGAAGATTCTGATTAATCTGGATTAGATTTGTTGTTAATAGGAGTTTGTTTTCTTTGTTATGAATATTGTTAAACAATTCCTGACCTGTGCTGATAACTGTGGAGAGAGCTCGAGTTGCTGTGTTTTTGACGATTGGGGAAAAGAATTTTGTTGACCTTGAACTAATTTTCCTTCTTTTGTTTTGATCCGTTTGACAACGATATTGTATTTTTGCACCGATTAGTTTTCTTCATCCTTGGCCTTCCTCTGTATTAGGCCCCTAAGACTGGAGCGATTCTTAGGTTGTTCGCACCTCGACTAATGTCACGGGACATACTGCGTAACCCTACAACATTTGGATGTCAAGAAAACTTGTAGGAAATTAATTCCTAGGTAGGTGGCCACCAAGGATTGAACCCATCACTTTGTGCACTTCAAGACCCTTTTGACCAATTGAGCCACCCCAGGATGGTTATTAGGTTGTTCATAAATTCCAAATTCTTTTGAGTCCTCATCATTTTCAGAAGATCAATTAATTTCATAGCTGCATCTCATTGGCATAGCTCTCATGTTAGACGATATGCAACCTTGAGAATATGTAGCCGATTTTTCTATCCATTCCATAACTACCGTAGATAACTTTTTGAACATTTAAGACCTATTTTCACCTTTAGATGTGAAATTATGTCCATCCAATGTTTTTAGTGAGATAGATTATTATTATTGTTATTATATTTTTATTTTTTTGTTGTGTGTGTGTGTCTAGAAATAGAGAGAATTCATTAACACCTTCAAATGTTAACCTTACTCCAAACACGCCACAAATGTTGGCCTAGAGTAATATCGATACATATCTCCACTATTCTTTGTTTTGGAGTCTACACAAGCTCTCACTCCTTTCCTTTTTGCATTTGGTAAGTCAAGCTTATCATCAATGTGTTACATTTTTACAAGAGCTATAACTGAAGCATATTGATTATGTGTTTGGTAACTATAGGTTGGCGTTAATCCTAGGATATTTCTCATTCGGTCTATTTTTGGGAAGTTTGCGATACAAAAGAGTTATAGGATCTTTGTTGATAAATGGTACTTTTATTGTTGGGGAAGATGTGTGAGAGATTTTAAATTTCTGGATTCTGTATGTAGTTTTCTTAAGATCTTTGGTGATTTTGATTCTTTTTTTATTTGTGCCAATTGTAAGAGTTGTTTGTGTCCTTTTGGCTTTGTTATGTGTGATATCTCACCGCCCCATCTCTTGGATTTCTGTTAATGTAGAAGTTACTATCTTATCTATAAAATAAAAATAAAAAATTAAATTAGTAGAAGTTGATAGGAATTGTTACTAACAAAAAGAATAGGAAGAAAAAATTCTGGCTCTCGATCCAAGGAGGTAGAATGTTGGAAAAAAAAAGAAAAAAAAAAGAAAAGAAAATATAAACACGAGTGAAGGGTACTGTATCGTTTTGATACGGTCATATGGATGAGTGATGTGTACTGTGCCACTGGTCCTCTGACTGCTTTTATCTATTTTATATTTGCTGTAAGATTTTCATTGTAATAGACTCTCTCTATCTTCCACACACAGAGACAGACTGAAGTCCCTTTTATGTTCTTGCCAGCTCCCCAATAAGTTGTTACTTACATTTAGAATTGCTGCAGATTGGGACGATTGCTGTTCTTGCATTGACGGGATTGCTCATCTTTCTGCTATTCTTTGTGGCAGCAACACTCAATGCCATTATTATTTCTCTTCTTGTTTCCTTGGCTGCAGTTGGAGGCTTCTTGGCTCTTTTCTTTGCTTGCGTGACGGCTGTATACATCGGAGCACTAACAGTTGCTTTGTTTGCTATATCCACAGCGACAATCTCAGCAATTGTAGCAGTGGTGATCACCACAGGTACAAGTCATATATTACACTTATTTAACTCATTGTCATGAATGTATATGTATTGGTTTGACATGAATGGGTCTCAGTCTCTCTTAAGGAAAAACATGAGCATGTAGTTTTTCTAGCTTTATACTTCTGCTTTCCTTTTAGTTGAGGATATGATGAATCGTTTGCCTGATTTTAACTTATGTGGATTGACGAAAATGTTGCAACTTGTAAGCTCTAAGTAGGTGTTTGGATGAGGAGTTAGTTTGAAGAGTTATTTTGAGTAGTTAAAAATTGTGAGTTGTAGTAAAGAACTTGTTTGGTTGTGGTTTTTTTGTAGAGGAGTTAGAGACAATAGCTTGTGAATTTAAAATGAGTTATTTTGAGGAGTTAGAAATGAATGATTTGAAATGAGTGGTTAGAAATGAAGAGTTATTTTTAGTAGTAAAAATGATTAGTTGCTTTGAGTAGTTACAAAAACTTGTTTGAATGTAGTTTTGATTTTGCCTATTTAAATGGGTGAGGAGAGTTTGAACTTTCAATTAGACAAGACATACAGTACTCAACGAGTTTCCATTTAAGTTTCTTTCTTTGCTCTAAATTTGCATCTTCAAAATTCAGGATGGATTGGGTTCTTCTGCGTGGTTTGGCTTGCAGCACGAAAAAGTATCGGTCTAGCTAAGCAGTCGATGAGTGCGAGCAGTTCAGCAATTTCAGCCTTTTCTTATGCTAGGCGTGCCCACAAAGAGTAGAGAGTAGGTAATGTTTCAAATGAGTTAAAATGGAATGCCATGAATTGGGATATGTTAATGTTTCACACGTTCTTTCCCCTCCCGAGAGTCGGTTTTTGGAAGATCTTCTGCATATTGTGTGTTGAGTTTGAATATATGCCTAGGTACTAGGTAGTAGTGTATGAATAACGTGTATTTGTAATGTAAATATTCTTTTAAAAGTCTGAATTGCGAAATATGGTCATATATTATTTTATGGGTTCCTTTATTGGCGATGAAGTGTATCTACCCTGAAAATAGACACACTAATAATAGGCAAAGGTAATATAGGCTTTCATTGGACTCCTACATTGATATTTGGTATATTATGGTCTTCTTAGATGGGATTGGCTAAACAGGGGGAGGAAAGAAAGAAAGAGGAAAAGGGAATTTCAAAAACAAATTCCCAAGTTTATGGTGTTTATTCCTTGATTTTGTCTTAGCGGTTGGTTTATGTACATGTTAGCTTAAAAAGTTTTTTTAGTTCAATAATATAGAACTTACGAGTTAAAAACTATTTTAGAACTTCGGTGATATCTTGTATATCTTGTAGGACCAATAACCAAATTCTCAACAACAAAAAAAAAAAATAGAAAGGAAGAAAAGAAACTGACCATCAAATTTAAGTTTTTAATCCAACGCAATTAAACTTAAACTAAGAAACAAAAATAGTTCACAACGTTTTTTTTTAATTAGTTCAACAACCATTAACAGTGTGGTGGTTTGTTGGTGGTTCCAACATAGAACTCGTTAACATTAAACAATAATAATGTCATGATCTACCCAAAAGTGTAGAGAAAGGAGCGATTCATTTTCGACTTGATTCTTAATTTTGAGTTTGAATGGCTTTTTAAAGTATTTTTAGGTGAAATACACATCGTTTATAAACATTAAGGAAGAAGGTTATACTTAAGTGCTTTGTCTAACGTATGTTAGACACGAGAGTTGTTGTTCAGTCGTATTTGTGTACATATCTTGGATTCAAATCTACCACTTGTAATCTTAATAAAAAAAAAAAACATAAAAAAGAAAAAACCATCAAAGTACATTTATCTCAAAAAAGAAAAAGAAAATCAAAGTACATTTTATTTGTTGAGTTAAAAATGTATTTTATATATTTTAATCATTTTGAGGAAATAAACAAGTTTTAATCATAAAATTGAAAATTCAAGGTGGTTTACTGAAACACTTTGTTTCAGAAAGAAACCCCGTTATAATATGAAAGATAGATTAACAATTATCAATTAATTTAGTTTCAAGTCGTGTAATAAAAAACAGGTTAAGGAGAATGAATTTAAGGTATAGTAATTACTCTATTCTTTTAGGGTAAATTAGCTCGAACACTTTTTAAGTATTAAAAATGACAATGGATAGAAAATTCTATTTATGCTGAGAAGTGAGAAAATATTTTCAAGTAAATACAGAGGTAATGGTGAAGAATTTGATGAGACTGTAACTAGTAATTTCCAAGTGAGAGAACGAAAAACAACTATAAATGTGTTAACCTTTGCAAATACAAAAGAAATGTAAAAAATAGAAGCAAATAGTAATTTAGGCACAGCCAACCTAGTAACCTAAGCTACAAAATCATAGTCATGTTTTAGTAATATGTTTATAACTAAACATTAATACCAATCATGATTCTATTATGAACATGCTTTATGCTTATTAATATCTTTTCTTGATTGAGATGGGCAATTGAAGTTCGACCAAATCTTAACCACAATAGTTCTTTTTTTTAAAAAAAAAAAAATTATTTTAATATTGGAATGCTATAATATGAGAACCAATAAATGATGATAAAGTTTACGGATCCTTTTGGTATTTGTTTTGCAATAAATTCAAACCAATAATTCTATTTACTTTGAATGCAAGTTATTGGGCGAAAAGGACCATGTCTCACAGAATTGGCCCACAATTAGGAGCTTTAGCATTCCAGAAGATCTTCTCAAATCTTCTAAGAAATGTGATCCCACCAAATAGACAAATAAATTTACTTTTATTGCACATTTTTTTGCAATCAATGAACAATCCAATCAATGGATACTCTTGAACCCACATGTGGATTCAGGTTTCTTTGAATGCTTTAAATATTTGCACATTATATAATCCGTTCAATTTTTCAAAACTGAAGATAAAATTTTAAACATCCAATTGGCCTTCTGACGACAAATAATGTTGTTTTTGGTGACGTGACAAATAATAATTTGTTGGTAAATTGGAAGGGATGAATTAGAAATCGATTACATGAAATTAGTTGTCAAATCAATATTGTCATGTCATAGCTTAAGTTTGAAATTCAAGCGAGAAAATAACACAAAAAGAATGAGAAATATTTTCTATATTTTGATTGATGATATCGTATACAACTCACCCACTATATATATATATATAGGAGAATAAGTAAATATAAATAATACATAAATCTTAACAAATAGGAAGCTTCTAGAACAAGTAAAACATAATAATAATTATAATAATATAATATTAAATCATATCTTCACATCCCCTCAAACGAGAAGGGAGTTCAACGACACCGAGTTTGGACCGAAGATAGGCGAACTAAGTATGAGAAAGGGATTTAGTCAGACAATCCGCCGATTGCTCAAGTGATGGAATGTACCGAACCTCTAACCGCCGATGCAAGATGTGATCCCGAATGAAGTGTACATCAATCTCTATATGTTTAGTGCGAGCATGGAACACCGGATTGGCTGCCAATGACCCCGCACTAATGTTATCGCACCACATAATAGGGGAAGACGAGAGTGAAACACCCAACTCAGTTAATAGCTGTCGAAGCCAAAGAATTTCACCAGTAGCATGAGCAAGGGCTCGATACTCAGATTATGTGCTAGAGCGAGCCACTGCAGTTTGCTTCTTGGATGACCAAGAGACAAGAGAATTCCAAAAATAAACACAGTATGCAGCAACAGATCGTCGATCATCGAGGTTAGCTCCCCAATCAGCATAAAAAAAGGCAGATAGTGTCCAATCATCAAGAGGTTGGAGTAGAAGACCCAAATGCTTAGTGCCAGAGAGATAGCGCAAGACTCGTTTCACGGCCTGCTAGTGTTTATCAGTCGGACACTTCAGGAATTGACTGAAGTGATTCACAATATAGGCAATGTCCGGGGCGAGTATTAGTGAGATATTGTAGGGCACCAACAGTACTGCGATATACAAAGGGATCATCAAGTGGCGTACCATCAGACACAGAGAAAGACTTGCCAGTTACAGACGGTGATGGAGCCGAGTTGGCAGTGGACATGCCAAGCTTAAGTATTAAATCATCAATATACTTCGTTTCAGTAAGCAGCATGCCAGTTTGTAGGTTGGAAACCTGTATCCCTAGAAAGTAGCTCAATGAACAGAGATCCTTGAGAGCAAAACGTTGGTTCAGAGAGAAAACCAAGTGGAGATAAAACCAGAGTTATTTCCAGTAAGAATAACATCATCTACATACAAAGGAGAATGGTTGTAATCATTCCACGGTTATAGATGAACAAGGAGGAATCTAACTGGCTATGAACAAATCCAAAAGAAAGAAGAGTGGACTTCAACATATTATTCCATGCTCTCGGAGCCTGTTTGAGGCCATATAAAGCACTACAAGAAAAAAGGTCTTAGCCGACGATTTTTCTACCGTCGGATAAAAACCGTCGGCTAAGGAAGCAACTGACTGACGATTTGGCCGTCGTCGGATAAGCTTCATCGTATCCGATGGTGTTTGAAAATCGTCGGTTAATATCTTACTTAGCTGACGGTCCCATCACATCGTCGGACAATGTTAACAGTTTAGCGTCGGCCAACCTTTCGTTTCCCCCCAAAATGAAATTTTTGCGGGAAATTAATGATTTTCGAAATGATAGCCGACGGTATTGTAATACTTATCCGACGGTTTTAAAACCGTCACACAAACCCCTGTTTTAAAACAAGGGTTTCTTCTTCTTTTCCTTTCTTCTTCTTTTCTTTTCTCTTCCACCGCAGCCGCCATCTTGTTTGTTATTCTACTCGCTGTAAGTTTATTTCACCGTTGTTTAAGTTTTTTCATTGTTTGAAGTGTTTTTTATTGTTTTATTTCCTAGAAATTAGATTTTTTATTCCGAAATCAATGTTTCCAAAAATTCTTCAAAAGATTTTATTCTCTCAATGCCACTCTCTAATTGTTCATCTAAATCCTGTAGGATTGTAGGACGCTAAAACAAGAGAGTGGTTTTTGAAAGAGATTGAAGATGAACAAAGATTGGAGTAAAAATAAAGATGGGTTGTCTGTTGAATATGGTGAAGGTGTCAAACAATTTTTGGAAATGGCAAAATCTCATGTTAATAGTGTTGGAAAAACAAGATGTCCATGCAAAAAATGTATGGATGCGTCGTGGCAAAGTATTGTAGGAGTAGAAACTCATCTGTTCATATATGGGATGGTGGAATCCTATAGAGATTGGGTACACCACGGAGAACCAGTGAACTTACCTAGGTATGAAACTGAAAGAGTTAGGTTAGTACACGTTGAAAGGGTAAATTTAGATGAGTCAAATGTCCATATTGATCCGGAGAATGAAATACTTGAAATGTTGAACGATATGAACCGTTCTTACTTTGGAATCAATTATAGATGAAGACGAAGAAAATAATACTTATGAAAATATTGCACCGAACAATGGTGGGGAAGACAATAGATCAACATCACTCGATGATTTGATGAAAGAAGCCTATATTAAGTTATACCCAGGTTGTACTCGATTCTCAGCCTTCCATTTTCTTGTCAAATTGATGCATTTGAAGGCCGTGAATAACTGGACCAATTCATCATTCGATTTCTTGTTGAAATTGTTAAAAGTATCGTATCCTGATGGTGCATGCATACCTGGTTCATTTTATGAGGCTAATAAGAAGTTTCGAGAGTTGGGCTTAACTTATGAATCAATTTATGCATGCAAATATGATTGCATGCTGTATAGGAATGAATATAAAGATGTCGACCAATGTCCTATATGTGGAGAGTCTCGATATAGGGTAAACAAAGATAATTCTAAGAAACTTCCCCACAAAGTTTTGCGACATTTCCCTTTAATACCTCGACTAAAGATGTTATACTCTTCCAAGCATTATGCTTCTGATATGCGATGGCACAAGGAAAAACGTGTTGACGAACCTGGAGTTTTGCGACATCCATCTGACGGGGAAGCTTGGAAACATTTGGACTTTTTATTTCCTGAATTTGCTTCAGATTCTCGAAATGTACGATTTGGATTATCCCCTGATGGATTCAATCCTTACGGTCATATGCGTACCACGTATAGTATGTGGCCTGTATAATTAGTTCCATACAATCTACCACCTTGGAAATGCATGAAAGAAAGTAATATGATATTATCTTTATTAATTCCCGGTCCAAAATCACCAGGAAAGGAGACTGATGTGTACTTGCAACCACTAATTGATGAGTTGAAAGAGTTGTGGAATACTGGTGTTCGTACATACGACTCATTCAAGAACGAGGACTTTCAACTTCGTGCTTGTTTGATGTGGACCATAAATGATTTCCCAGCGTATGGGGACTTGTCTGGTTGGAGTACGAAAGGTTACCAAGCTTGTCCTATTTGTAAAGAAGAATCTCCGAGCGTTGATGATACATTGGACATAGAATATATCTACCCACTAATCATACATGGCGTAGAAGTAAGTTATTTAATGGAAAGAATGAATTTCGTGAATCTCCAATGACATGGGATGGAGAACAGCTCTTGCATCAAGTTAGTCATATGTTTTTTTCCTGTACTAAGCAAACATCCTTCTAAACAAGATAAGAAGAGGAAACAAACTGAAAACAATTGGAGAAAGAAGAGCATTTTTTTTATCTACCTTACTGGTCTAAACTTTTGTTAAGACATAAGCTTGACGTAATGCACATCGAGAAGAATGTGTGTGAGAATCTGCTAGGAACTATACTTAACATTGAAGGGAAGACAAAAGATACAATGAACGCTAGAAAAGACTTAGAAGATATGAGAATACGAGGGGAATTGCATATCACAAATGTAGGAGATAAAGAGTTGAAGCCGCATGCAACATATACCCTTACTAAAGAAGAAAGAGTTGAATTTTGTAACTTTTTAAAATGCATAAAGTATCCTGATGATTTTTCTTCGAACAATGACGGCTATTCTAGTGAATAATACAGTTACGCATAATAAAATTTATCAAATAATGTTGTAATCTCGTTCATGGATGCATGAATAAATAATAATTTTAAAAAATTTGCAGATTCTTCAAAATGCATGCAAACTTGTCCGGGAGGTCAAACTCTTTTTTTGCAGAGACAGCTGATGATATTGCCAATGTGGTTCCTTCTACATGCCAACTTCGTCGACGGATGGAGGAAGTTAGTTATTCATTTCATTTATTTGCAGATTCTTCATGTAAATTATCATGTAAAGTTTTATTAATCCTTTCTATCATTAAATGAACAACAGGTAGTACATCTAGACCTCGACGTAGTAGAGGTATTATCAAGGGCTAACTTGGAAAGGCAAGTACAACAACATGGTCGTGTAAATGTGCAGTTTAGTGAGGAATATGGAAAGGTCGTGGGCCCGGAGGCGAACAATTTTGTAACGACCCGTATTTTCAGAAAGACGTTTCAGGTTGGTTTGGTCGTTATTCCTGTTATCTTTGGGTTCTTGGAGAGAGTTCGGAATTGGATTTGTTAGCTGAGTTTTATTATTGGTTATTAGCATTTTATTTATTGATAATTCTATGTCGTGGAGTTCGTTCGGGATTTATGGTTTAAAATTATTGTTTGTGTTTTGGAATTTGGAGCTTTGGTTTATTTGGTAAATTTAAGAGTTAGTAGGCCGTCATTGGGTTTCGAACCCTTGACCTTTGAGAGGAGCTAAGGATTGGGAAGCTAAGGTTTAATTTGGATTTTATTTAGTTTAAAAAGTTGGCAATGGTGGGTTTTGAACCCTTGCCCTTGGGGTGAAGTATTGCTGGATTTTAATTGTTTTTTTAGAGTTAAATAAAAGATTAATCCTTAAGCTCCCTTTTGTGTTGTTCCCAAGACCTAGCCGCCAAAGCCCTCTCCCTCTCTTGCCGTCACTTTGTTCTCCCTCTCGGTCGAGCCTTCTCCTTCGATCGATCGTGTTGGTTCTTCGAGGTTAGTCGTTATTTATGTTGTTCTTCTTCTTTGCGGCTTAGTTTTATATGGTTTGGGCTGTTCGTAACTCTTTCGCGTTGTGTTTGGGGGCTGTCGAGATGCAGTTTTAATTGGTTGTGTTGTTGCTGCCGCTTCTCCTTCTTCTTCTTTGCAACGTAGACCCGAGCGCCGAGTCCTTTCCCCGCAGCAGCCCCGACGCTTCAGCCAGCAGCAGCTTCAGCGTTAGCAGCGCTCGCTCCAGCCATCGTGTGCGCGTCTAGCCAGCCCGAGCCGTTGCACAGCAGCGCAGCGAGCAGACCGCCACCAGTCAGCGCCCACGCGTCGCATCCAGCAACCTCGTCCAGCCTCGCCCCGATGAACCCGTAGCAGCAGCGTGTACGCGTCCTTACAGCCGAGTAGCAGCAGTAGCGGTTTCTTTGTCTTGTGTCCTTTGTCGAGCAGCAGCGTTGTTTCCTTGTCGTGCATTCTTCGGTTCACGTTAGGGGTAACGATCGTTTAGTGCTTTCATTTGATCGATTGTAGGGGCTGCTCGTTATAGTTTATTTATAATTTATTATTTTCCTATGTCTACTACTTGTTAGGATTCTTACGATTGTTTGCCGACGCTTAGGAGTTTATTTGATTGCATTCTGTAGTCCGTCATTCCAGGTAAGGATTTCTTACCGGGGTTGTGTGGACCCTGTGATATATTTTGTGATGTATACTTGTTGTTTGTTTTATGTTTTTGAAGCATGTTAGGGGTTAAGATTTTCTATTTACCAATTCAAACTATCATATGTGAATTGTAACTAATCGATCATGTTAGTACCATGCTAGGTCGACCCCGTTTGGCAAGTGTTTAGTTAATCATCCTTGTATGTTCTTTGACTCTGTATGGCATGTGTCTCGTTATTCACCCTTGTACGTTCTTCGACCCTGGTTGGCATGTGTTTAGCTAATCATTCTTGTGTGCTTTTTTATTCTGTTTGGCATGTGTTAGTTAATTATTCTTGTATGTTCTTTGACCATATTTGACATGTGTTTCGTTATTCTTTCTTGTATGTTCTTTGGCCCTGTTTGGTGTATGTTTCATTATTCATTCTGGTATGCTCGTTATACCTTTCTGGCATGTGATTATGTTAATCAGACTAGTGTGTGTGCTCTGCTCCAATATTAGGACTACATTTATATTGTTGCTATATATATATATATATATATATCAGTTGTGATCTTCTGCTCCTCTATTAGGACTACATTTATATTGTTGCTATATATATATATCTGTTATGATCTTCTGCTCCTATATTAGGACTACGTTTATATTGTTGTTATATATGTCTGTTGTGATCTTCTGTTCCATTTCTTAGTTAGCTTTGTTAGGAGAGTCGTAATCTTATTGGCGAGAGGGCATAAAGTAAATTGCCCCATTGGTAGGGATGCGCGAGAACGTATACTCCGTCCCTGACCGCCAGCAC
>JBBMEF010031482.1:0-15800 GCA_037832685.1 Sicyos baderoa | reverse complement strand
ACTAACTTATAAATAAATGAACTAAGACATAATTCCTTGTGGAGATGACTTTTACTTACTTTTAAAACTTGCTGCAATCGATAAGGTATACTTGCATTTGCAATTCGTTGTAATCCATTTCATATTATTCGCAGTTTGCGAACCACACCAATAGCGAACACTAGTCTAAAGGTTAAGAATGGTCGGATAAGGATAGCCGACGAGTTCCTAGAGGTCTCACTCATAGTGTTGGCTATCAGTGGTTTTGATGTGATCTTAGGCATGGAGTGGTTAGTTGAGAACCACGCAGTAATAGATTACCGTCGAAAAGAGGTGGTTTTCAGGCCGCCTAGACGGCCTAGCTTTAAGTTTTGAGGAGTTCAGAGCGGAGTGTGTCCGCCTTTAGTTTCTGCAATAAAAGCCCGTCGTTTGTTAGATCGAGGAGCTTGGGGCTTCTTGGCTAAATTTTCTGGGGAGAGCATAGCCCCGAAGACTGTTGATAAAGTACATGTTGTGCAAGAGTTTGCTGACGTATTTCCAGAAGAGTTATCGGGCTTGCCGCCAAAGAAAGAGGTGGATTTTACCATCGAGCTTGAGCCGGGAACTCTTCTTATCTCAAAGGCTCTATACTGTATGGCGCCATCCGAGTTGAAAGAACAGTTGCAGGAGATGCTAGACCGTGGTTTCATTCGACCGAGTGTATCCCCATGGGGAGCACCAATTTTGTTCGTCAAGAAAAAGGACGGGTCGATGCGTCTGTGCATCGATTACCGAGAGCTGAACAAAGTGACAGTTAAGAATAAGTAACCTTTGTCGCGTATTGACGATCTGTTCGACCAGCTTCAGGGAGCCTCAGTATTCTCTACGATTGATTTGAGGTCACGTTATCACCAGCTGAGGATCTGGGATGCAGACATTCCCAAGACAGCGTTCTGTTCGAGGTATGGTCACTACGAGTTTGTGGTCATGTCCTTCGGACTGACGAACGCCCCAACAGCATTTATGGATATGATGGATAGAGTGTTCAAGGCTTTCTTGGATCTCTTTGTCATCGTATTCATAGCTGACATTCTCATCTATTCAAAGTCAAAGGAAGATCATGCCTCACACTTAAGACAGATTTTGACAGCGCTAAGGGAGAACCAGCTTTTTGCAAAGTTTTCAAAGTGTGACTTCTGGTTAGAGGAGGTAGCTTTCCTTGGACATGTTGTGTCCAAGGAGGGAGTGGCAGTTGACCCCGTAAAGATAGAGGCGGTTAATTCTTGGGCCAGACTGACCATAGTTTCTGAGATTCGCAGTTTTCTGGGTCTGGCAGGGTACTACCGCCGTTTTGTTCAGGGTTTTTCTGCCATAGCAGCTTCGTTGATCAGGTTGACCAGAAAGGGAGTTGAGTTTGTTTGGGATGGCAAGTGTGATGAAAGTTTTGTGAAGCTGAAGCTCAGTTTGACCACAGCACCAGCGTTGGCAGTTCCGGAGGGGACAGGTGGTTTTGTTGTGTACATCGATGCTTCTAAGTTTGGGTTGGGTTGTGTTTTGATGCAGAATGGTAAAGTGATTGCGTATGCTTCAAGACAGTTGAAACCGTATGAGTAAAATTACCCGACTCACGACATGGAGTTGGCAGCCGTCGTGTTTGCACTGAAGATTTACAGGCATTACCTGTACGGAGAAAAGATTCAGTCCAAAATCTTGGGTGAGTGGCCAAAGGTTGCCTATCGGGTTGGGATGATGACGAGACTAGTCCCGTCCCCAACCGTCGACGCGATCTCAGCGTGTTGGCAGTAGCCCAAGATTGTCGCCTTAATGGGCTTGGACCGATCCTTTGGGTGAGAGCCTACCCTTGGACGTATCATAGCCAGGCGTACGGTGGTCAGGGCTGACAACAGTTTCGTATCGAGGTCTCGCACCCCTGTTGTTCAGTGACACCGATCCGAGTCCTTAGGTCATGCGAACCTGGACCAGGGCAGTTAGCCCTAGACCCAGCTTCTACCTGGTACGAGTAGCATGGGGTGTATGCAGTACGCTCGTTACAGCGCTGAGTGGAGAGCTCCCTCGGGATTGCGAGCTAGTACGCCCACAGTTTCTTAGCCCAGTAGTGTTTAGCGAGCAAGACTGAGAGCTCGAGAAGATGTTATGAAAGTTAAGAACGAGAAACTTAAAGGTGTAAGTCTGCAAAATGGCGTCCTCTTATGAGTTCATTATTTAAGCGAGAAAGAGAAAGAAAGTAAAGAAATGGAAAGAAAAGTAAGAGTTCTGTTTAACTTGTGTACACTGTGCTAGATGATGAGTTTTAACGCGTTGTACCTCGGTCGGGGATTCTTACTTAGTAAACTAGCTTTACTCACCCTTATTTATTTATGGTTCCATAGGTAACCCGGAGCAGCGACGCTGATGGCTGGAGGTGCGAGGGATGGATCATGGGATAGTTATTCTGATATTCTATTTATGTTTGAAATTGAGCACTCTAAGTTATTTATATTTGAGTCCAAAATGTGTTGAATGCTTTTCATTGCATCTAGATAGGGCACGGAGCCCTTAGGTTTATTTTGGTGTATGAACATCTGATGGATTCCTTTGATTTGAAATGAATGAAAGAACTATTTATCCTATTTAAATTATCTCTGGCCAGAGAGGCTTTATAAATCTTTTGCTTGGAACAGGTGGCTTGGAAACAGGGACAGGTTCTTAGCAGTTTTCTTATGAATGTTTATTTGATGTTTTAAAAATTTTAAGCTTGAGTTCGCGATGTTCATGAGTATCTTTCCGTTTTCAAAGTCATGCATGTAGTAAAGGCCTAGGTTTAGGACCGTTATTTGGTCGGGTCTTTACAAACAATCACTTCGATGAGATTATAGGCTCGAGTTAAGGTGTTTAGAGTGCGATCAACATGCATAAGGGTAAGGCTATTGGTGAGAAGAAGACTTCACACAACATGAGTCCTAAAGCTCCCTCTCGGGAAGCATTCATCCCCCTCGAACTTGCACTCTCGCATCAAAGTTCGAAGATCTCAAATAGTAAATGTGCACTAGCAAAGCGGCTATCTCTAGCCTCCTTCTTTAACAGGTAGGAGATCCTAGCACTGAAACTAATGGAAATCGGTAGTAGATCTCTCTCTTCTCTCCCTCTCGAGACGGAAAAGAAAGCAAACTGAATGGATGGCTGGTCGAAATATGCTATAAACAAAAAAAACTACGATCTACAAGCCTTACATCCCTCTTCTCACCAGTGGAACATGCATCACTCACTCATCCCTTAACCTTCACCTAAACGTGTTTAACTCATGATCGAAACAACAAAAACAATAACAGAGAGATAAAATGTTGTAACCATCGCAGAACAGAGATCAAAACTTAGAAAATTCAATAGATGAACAGATCTGCAATGAAATTATGCTATAAACTTGCATAAACTCCAGATCACCAGCAAACACAAAGTAAAAGTACTCAAGAGTAAAAGAAACGCCAAAATATGATAGAAACACTTAAGAACTACAAGATCGAGCAATCACAAACGTTCATGCTCCATAAAATAACGTACTACAAGATGAAAGAACAAAACACAAAGGAAGACAAAGAAGAAAATTCGAAATATTGAAATTGCAGAAATGCTGAAAAGGAATACTGCAGCCTTCAGAGACGATCTGGCAGCTCCAAGCAAGCCTCCAAAATAAGCTCCAAAAGTAAAAAATGGCGAACCCTCAAATTTCCCAAAGCTCGCCCTTAAATAGCCTCCAAAATGTGAAGATCAACGGCTAGGATTGATTCCAAATGATGGCTTACTCGCTACTCCAAGGCTGATGTCAAGAAGGGGACCACAACATGCAAATTCCGCCCAAGACCACTCAAGAGGGACAACATTGCTTAGCTGGATTTTTCACTGAATGCGTGAGAAAATGCTGAACACGGTAGACTTTCTTCACAAACTTCAATTCTTCACTTTAAAACATCTCCTCTTGATCAGGCTTTGTAACAACAAGTCTTTATTCAGCACTGTGAAAATATAGGAATAATTCCAACAAGTCAAACGTTCCAGAAATGCTTAACAGAATGTTGTAAACTTATAGGTTTTGACTCCAAAATCACTCTTTTTCTTAGTATTTCTAATCTTTGCCTCTTTTACTACATGTTTTGCATTTTATGTGTATTTCTCTATTTTAGGGTGATTCTAACTACCAAAATAAGATAATAATGCACAAAACTCTCTTAAAAACACCCTAATAAAGGACTAAATAACACTCTAATTGAGTGTTATCACCAGCCCATTTGGTGTGAAGTGTGTGTTCAAGAAGAAAATGAATGCTCAAGGTGTCCGTAATTTAATCTCAAACAACAATTATGTCTGATAAGAAATCAATAACAAATATGAAAACATAATTGAGTAAAGGAGAAGGTGGAGACAAGATATATAATGGTTCGAGAATATCCCTAATATATTATCGAACCCAAGAGCTAATTTCCATTACTCACGTAAACAAATTGGCGGAGAAGTAAGAACAACGTCCAAACCCTAAACCTCGCCAAACGCTCTACATCTCTAATGTCTCTCACAAAGAAAAAACTCACTCATAAGGATGCTTAAATAGGATGTTAAAAATTGGGTCATAAAAAACCCTAATTCACAAGGCTCAAATGAGAATACTAAATTACCCTAAGGTAAAACCATTTAACCTGTGGTAAAAAGGTTAAATAATACACAAAAAATTTCTAAACACAAATTATGAGGCACAAAATCACAATCGCCCTCTTGACGAGCATATGGAATAATGAGGAAAAAAAAAAAACACCCTCTGCTTCCAAATGGTCAGGAACAAATCAGGCACCTCCAAGTTCCAGTAAATCAATGAGATACTCAGAACTATTTGCAGCTAGTACAAACTTGATAATATCAGCTGATGTGAGATTTGTGTTGATCTTAAAGAAAACATTTTTTGTCTCATGTAAAGCATCACAAAAAAAAAAAATGAACCTCCCAGATACATGTTTGGCTTGATAAAAAAAATAGGATGTTTAGATAATACTAAAACACCCTGATTATCAAAATGTAGAATAGTGTAGACAAATTCAAACGTTTAGAAATCAACCCCTTAACCAAAACTTATTCCTGAGGCGATTCAGCAAAAACAAAATGTCCAGCCTCAGTAGAATAAAGAATAACAACAAACATCAAATTCATTTCCAACTAACCGTGCTACCATAGAGAATGAGCACAAAACCTGTTAAATTTCTCCTATTCAAATCAATTGCACAACCCGAATCATTAGAATCAAGAAATTTAATGAATAGACCCTTGGATGTAGTCCTCAATCGTTCATTACCAATCTTTGTATCTCTAATCAGTTTGTAAGACTAAGGCTGTGAGGGCAACAAATAGACACATAATTTCCTTGAACCAAATAACCAAATGTCAAGGACTAATTTATAAAACCATCACAAATTTGGATCCTAGATGGATCCCACAAATCATAATGGATACGTTGCCAAAACTCTATCTAACTTATGTTTTCCATCTGTAAAACTAAGTACAGATAAATTATCCAATGGATGGCTTATCTTTGGCTCAGTTCTAGCAGTTGGCTCTCTCGAGTTCCTAGTTTGGTTCTCTCGAACTCAAACCATGCTAAAACCATGTAACAGCATTAGGCAAACCTCATCTCTAAGTGTTCATTTTATATGCAAGCAAAGTAACTTAGCAAAACCTAATGTTATGACATGCAAGATCGCTCTATTTCTTTCTCTCGAAGTGAAATAAAGGAATACACACAGTGGATTAGAAAGAATGTAATTATCATTAACATAGCATGCATAATAGTTTAACGCCTCACTATGGCTTCATTTAAGCGAACAACTCCTACTTGCCTACTTCCTTCCAATGAACAACTTAGCTATTCATAACACGAAATAGATTCAATGCAATATAAAAGCAATAATTCATCTTCATTAAAAACACGAAATAACAATGTTCGCTTTAAACTAATGCAAAGGCAAAAATAAACAAAGCAATAATAGGAGAAACAAGGTAAAGAAGAAGCCTGGTCGGAATCGTAAAGACAACAACTCTAACTTAGCTCCGATAAACTCTGTAACTTCGGCTAAACTATGACTATTTTAAAGCTAAACTACTAAGCAACTAAACTATGGCCGAAACTAAAGAATTTTGATCGGAAATTGAAAGCTACGATGCGGACGACCCCAGAATGGACGACGACTCTTTACAATGAAAGGGGAGGGCACTATTTATACTTCAACCTCAAAGCAATAAGGCCTGCTCCACACTCCTAACATATGCGTGCACGATCACTTGTCCCCTTGGGACCACGTCTAACATGCTCTGCTCCACGATCTGCGTTCACGTCCTCTACCAAAGAGGTCGGCAAGCAACGACTAAGATTGAATGGTTTTTCTCGAATCTTTGACACACATCTTTGACTTAGATATTTTCCCGAGCAATGTTCTTTCGTTAGAATAAACTTCATCTGAGTGAAATTGTTGGTAATTCTTTCTATTCAATGCGCTGTGGAATGCTTGGCTAGCACCTTTGCTTGATTGGCGCCTTCGCTTGGTGAACTCCCCTTTGTGTGAATTTTGCTTCGCTTCATTAAGAATGTTGTAGACAAACTAGCAAATATCAATTCTTTTTAACACTTAACAATTTGCACACATTCAAGCATATTTCGCTACTACGAACCTCTAAAAATGCATCCTAATCAGAAAACTAAAGGATGTTTCGCTTGTGCATATATTCGGTATGATGGGCAAAATTCAACATATATTTAATTAAAATTAGCAAATTCTTATAAAAATATATTCTTTTTAGCGACTTTAACTCTCAATTCTTCATAGTTATGACCTTGTAGACCAAGTATTATAATAGAGTTATAAATAGAGTACTCATTTCATTGTAAAAGATAGAGCAAGGAAGAGAAAAAGAAAGCAAGAAAGAGAAAGTTATTAAGAGATAGAGAAATAGAGAAAAGTATTTAAGTTTTTAGGCTAAACGAGATAATATTATTAGAGAGTTTCACACATACATTCGAAGATAAAGAATCACCGAAAAGCAAATAAAAGATTCTAGGGACTAATTAAAGTTACAATGGAGAGGAAATCACCATGGATAACAGGAAAGAAAAAGTATAAACAACATCACAAAAAAGGGTTTGCATTATCCATAGTAAACCATTCTCCTAAAAATGCATAACTATAAGGGGTCGTTCGCTTCGTGGTAATCCAAAATTCTCATGAGATGGACATCTGGATTACAACGTTTTTTTTTTTTTACAACCACTAGTAGAAAATCGAGAATCAATGGCGGACTTGAAATTTTGGGTTTCAAAAACACGGAGAATTAATGGCGGTTCTTAAGGCACGCGATGGATAACTATCAATGGCGGGCATTTTCCCCCATTAATAGCCCTGTTCTAAAATCCGCGTGATTTTATTTCATTTCCTCTCCCACACAGCATACAGAAACCCCCATTCTCACCAAAACCACCCCCTCACCAAAACCACCCCCTGCTCACCAGAACCCCTACTCATCGGAACTCCTTACTCACCGACGGCAGTGCCGCCAGACTAATCCACTGTCGTTGCCAGACTAATCCACTGAAACCCTATTCTCTTTCAAGCTTAGAAGGTACATTTCGACATTTTATTCAACATTGAGGCATTGGGTAACCTTTTTATCTTATTTATTCTTAAATACATGTTGGTTTCCAAGCTAGAGTGCCAAGTTAGATTGGTTAGTTGGTTGTATATATTTTTACTTTGATTAGTGTTTGCGCTCACAAGGTGTTCAACAAAAGTCCTAAGAGAAAGGTCATTGTGTTATTTGTGTTGATTTTGATTCATGTGTTCAAATAATTAGGGATTTGTACAAATGCATGTTGTTTTGATAGACATTTTCACTTGGAAATATATTTTTTGCTTCTAAACAATGAATGAATGATGTTTTGCTTTCATAATTGTTAGAAAATCTTTACGCCATATAGTTAGTCGTTGGTACTAGATTATCTCTATCTGACATTTTCACTTGGAAATGTATTTTTTTTTTTAGTATTTATGTTGAGTTAGATATATATTTGACTAGATTCTACTTTGTTTAAAATATTTTGTTGGTTAAGTTTCTCCTAGTTGACTTAGATTTCTAACATGACTATGAATAAGTCGTAGATGTTTAAGGATCAAATGTCACCGGAATACAGTTTACGAGTTGAGTTATTTATAAGGAATGCAATACGACAGTTTCAAGGTTCAAATGTCTTTTGTTGTCCATGTTTGAAATGTGTGAACGCCAAGTACCAAAGTGTGAATGTCATAAGAGAACATTTATTTTTTCATGGGATCGATCAAAGTTATAATACATGAGTTTGGCATGGAGAAGAAGTATCAAGTACAAGAAACGTGGAAAGTGTTCCAATAGATGATGAAAATTTGGATGACCCAGATGACCCAATAGGGATGTTTGAGGCTGCACAAAATTACTTTAACGATAAATCCCCTATATGTGAGGAAGTTTTAGAGGATGCTAAGAAACCATTATACCCAAACTATAAAGATTTTACCAAGACATCAACTCTGATTAAACTTTTTAATTTGAAAGCAAAGCATGGATGGAGTGATAAAAACTTCTCAGAGTTGTTACAATAGTTATTGACCGCTTTATTGCCTAGTCCTAATGAAGTTATCATATCTACCTATTATGCAAAAAGATACCTAGGTACCTTAGTAATGAACTATGAAAAGATCCATGCGTGCATCAATGACTGTTGTTTGTATTGGAAAGAACTTATCGATGCAGAACTGTGTCCTAGATGTGGAACATCGAGATGGAAGGTTAAGAACAATAAGAAAAAAGTGAAAAGTATTCCAACAGAAGTCATGTGGTACTTCTCTCCTATTCCAAGATTTGAACTAATGTTTTGAAGTAAAGAAACTTTGAAATTAATGATGTGGCATGTGACGTACCGCGAAACTGATGGGTGTATACGACATCCAACCGACACACTGTCATGGAAACAAATTGACGAAAAGTGGCCTAATTTTAGTTTAGAAACGAGGAACCTTCGTCTAGCCCTATCAACAGATGGAGTCAATCCCCACGGTGACCAAAGTACTAGATATAGTTGTTGGCCAGTTATGTTGGTGACTTACAATCTACCTCCATGGTTGTGCATAAAGCGTACTTTTTTAATGCTAACTTCATTAATCTTGGGACCGAAGCAACCTAGAAATAACATAGATGTCTATTTAGGTCCATTAGTCGACGGCCTAAAAATGTTAGGGAACACGGGCATTGAATGTTTTGATGCACATCGGCAAGAACGCTTCACCCTGAAAGTTATTTTTTTGTTGACCATTAATGATTTCCCAGCATATGGTAACTTATTTGGGTGTCCGATAAAAGATTATAAAGCATGTTCGATATGTACAGAGAAAAAAACATCAATTTTTTTACCCAAATGAGGCAATAATGTATTTCTCGGACATCGAAAGTATCTACCAATGGGGCACACATTTAAAAGACAAAAAAAAGCATTCAATGGAGAACAAGAATTTGGAGTCGCCTCTGAACCGCTAAGTGGTGAAGAGATTCTGATACAATTAAATAGTCTTTAATTTGCATATGGCAAGGGATCATAACAACCCCCTATAGACTCTTATTGGAAGAGAGATTGAATTTTGTGGACCAGCCTTTTTGCCTATTAGAGAAGTACTTTTCACCAGCCTTTTTCACAATCATGGTTCACCTTGTGGTGCATCTTGTAAGAGAAATTGAATTTTGTGGACCAGTTTATTTGAGATAGATGTATCTGTTTGAAAGGTATATGAATGTTTTGAAAGGTTATGTGCGAAACAGAAATCGTCCGGAATGATGCATCGGAGAAAATTATATTTTGGAAGAGTCGATAGAGTTTTGTTCTGAATTTTTGCAAGGAGTTGAATCAGTGGGGTTGCGATCTTTGAACAAAATAAAGGATTCAAATATCGATCGACCATTATCTGCCGCAAATTATAAAACATCAACTAAAGATAAGATTGATGAAGCTCATATGTATGTACTTCATAACGTTGATGAAGTGCTTCCATATGTAGATCAACACATGCAAATGTTGTCTAAAATGAATCCTACCAAGTCTAAGAATAAAAAGTGGCTTCAAGATAAACATAATCGCACATTTAGCTGTTGGTTGCGTGATCGGGTTAGGCTGGCTTTAGGGGTTCGAAAAGATTCTGTATCATCTACGTTAAGGTGGATATCACATGGTCCTCGTTCATAAGTTACTACTTACAGTAGTTACATGGTTAATGGTATTCAATATCACACCAAAGAATGTGATGATGTTAGAAGTGTGCAAAATAGTGGAGTTATGATAACAGCTCAAACTATGCAAATTTCTAGTTCGAATGACAAAAATCCAAACATTTCGAACATAACCTTTTACGGCATAGTTCAAGAAATTTGGGAGCTCGATTACAATACTTTTCAAGTTGTCCTATTCAAATGTGATTGGGTGGAAAGTAATGGTGTAATTAAAATAGACAACAGGTGTTCTACATAAAAGATCCAATTAATCCCCGTTGGCCAGTCGCTCTAACACCTTCACAACGAGTAGTTGTAGTAGAAGACGGTCATGATGTACTTGATAATGACCAAGATTGTGGGTACAGAGTCATAGAATCCTTACCTAATATTGTCGATGATGACTTGGTCTCATATATTAGAAGTGATTGTGATGGTATATGGATAGTGTTATAGGTTACATAAATCCTTTTCTAACTTTCTAGCTCATTTTCAATTTATACATCTTTTTTATTTTTTATTACTAATATTCTTCCTTAAATGTATGCAGATTGACATCATGTCTTGGTCGGGTAGATGAGATTGACATCATGTTTTGGGGGTTGTTCAGGTTCTGAAAATCGAGGTTCTTGTTCTTGAAATTCGCAGCAGCCTTCGCTCGTCCGCAGCCGACCGATCGCGCCCTTGCCTTGCTCGTTCCGCACACACACCAGCGCTTTCACGCCGATCAGCAGCGTCTGTCGATCCCAGCCGCGCACGCCACGCCCGAGCAGCAGTGTTCGTCCTTCGCAGCAGCGAGCGCCCACGCCGAGCACCCTCGTCGCCAGCTGCTGTCTGCGTCGCACGCACCCGTTCCCCTCGATCACGCCCGACAGCCAGTCGCTTTCGGCCTACACCTCGCAGCCATGAAACCAGCCAGCTCCGTCTTCGTTTAGGTACCGTTTGCTTGCCTTGGACGAATCATTAAGCTGCTGTCCAAATACTTTTAAGGGGTTGTTTGTATGATTAATTATGTGTTAATTAGGATGCTTATCTTAAATTGCTAGGTGTGGTTGGAAGTCTTGTTTGACATCGATAGGTGTTCGATAGGAGTTGTTTAGAGGTTTTGCTCGCTAGTGCCAAGGTAAGGATCCCTTGCTTGGGTTTGTGGACAATTCGTTCTAATTAAATGGTCTGTTGTATGCTTGATACTTCTATTATGTTCGGATGCTCATGAATGATTTGTATGTACGTATGTAAGTCATGTTTGCTGTTAGGACCATGTTAGATTGTTGTGTTAGCATGTTTACTTAATTGTTGTTTCGCCATAAATATACTTAGATGACTGTTTATAAATATCTGAATGTTAGGAATAGCTGATGATGCATGATCTGGCTGGAATATATATATAAGTGTTGTGTCGTTAGTTAGGTTTGCAGGAGTCATCATCCGGGTTGTGGCAAGACGTGTGGCAAGCCCCGTCTCTGACCCGTCATCTGGTTTAGCTAACTGAGATGACAGCCTAGTCCACGGTCTTGGGTGAGAGGCCTTAAGGTTGCCTAATGGGTTGGGAGGATGACAAGGCTTGTCCCGTCCCCGACCGTCGACACGATCTCAGCATGTCGGTCGTAGCCCCTGTCGCCCAAAGGGTTGGGAACGTACCATCGAGGGCAAGCCTACTCTTGGACGTATCCTAGTTGTGGCGTACGGTGCCGAATGGCTGGCAACAGTTTCATGTCGAGGTCTCGCACCCTTGTTGTCAGCGACACCGATCCGAGTCATTAGGTCATGCAAACATGGACCTGGTCAGGTAGCCCTAGACCCAGCTTCACCTGGTGCCAGCAGCATGAGATACATATTTATACTCACTGCAACGCCGAGAGGAGAGCTCCCTTGGACCCTTGAGTTCATTGTATCCCACAGGTTATAGATCATGTTAAGGCGAGCAATGTAAGACTGAGAGCTCGATATGTTATGTATGAATGAATGTTTATTATCTGTTAACTCATGAAAGCATGTTAAGGGTGTAAGACCGCAAAATGGCAACCATGTCAAGTAAAGTATGAAAGTTATGTAATTGTTAAGTTAGTGCCTCGTATACTCTAGACTGAATGACAGTTATAACGCATTGTACCCCAGTGGGGTTTCTTACTGAGTAACTTAGTTTACTCACCCTTAATTTATGTGGTTCCACAGGTAATCAGGACCAGCGGCGCTGATGGCTGAAGGAGCGTAGAGTGGATCATGGGCTATTTCTGATTACTATAGCTTTGAATAATATTTTGCACTCTGAGTCTTTATTACAAGTTTGAATGTTATTGATTTAACTACATTTAGATGGGCACGAAGCCTTAGGTGATTTATGTGCATGGACATCTTCAGTTCCGTTATTTTGAATGAATGCATAAGTTATTTTCCTTTTTAAATATCTCTGGCCAGGGAGGCGTTCTTTTAATGTATTGTCTTGAAACAGGTTGCTGGAAACAGAGACAGGTTTTAGGAACTAGTGATTTAATTGTTTTGTTTTTAAATCGAATTGCTTTGATCTCCATTATGCTTATGTTCCGCGTTTTTTTTTAAGTCATGCATGTAGTAAAGGCCTAGATTTATGACCGTTTTTGGGTCGGGTCTTTACAGTTGGTATAAGAGCTCAGAGTCATAGATTCTGTAGACTGACTTACTATTGTAGGTCGTTACCCATGATCCTCCACGCCCCGACAGTCATCAGGTACGCTCTCTTTGTTATTTGTTTCGAGAAAGGGTTAAGAATTTTTAGTGTTATATCATCTAGAGTATACTGTTGACTTGTTGTGGTACAGAGAGGCTTAGAGACTGACTCGCTGATTACTTTTGGTTCAGATAACCAATATGGTGAACACACGCAGAGGGCGAGGTCGGTCAGCTAATCAGGGAGTCCGCATAGGCTCGGACACAGCAGGGACATCATCCCAAGGGGAGGCTGATAATAGGCCACCCGTAGCTCCAGTTTCAGATACGCAGAGGGCGAGGTCTTTGACTTGTTGATCCTCTTTGATGATCGGTCGTTGAATTGTTGATCTTTGATCGGTCGTTGACTTGTTGATATTTTATAATCGGTCGTTGACTTGTTAATCGGGTATGATGATCGGTCGTTGACTTGTTGACATATTTGATTGGTCCACTTGAAGAATATGACGCGTGTTCTTCGTGTTTGCACGATTCATTTCTGAAATTGATTGATATTCCAAATGATTTTGATTTCAGAATGATGTTTGATCTTTCAAATATGGAGAGACTTCAAATTTGGCGAATGATTCGACTTTGAAGAATCTTCTATCGAGCGTATGTTCTTTACTCGAAGAACACAATACGTGTTCTTCGTATTCGATAGCGTTTGATCTTTAGAACTCTTAAGAGACCTCAACTTTGGCGAATTCCCTCTAGAGTTCTCAGATTTTGCCTGAAACTTCCAAACTTCCTACCGACTGCAGCATCAGATAACGTATCCCACACCTGCAAATAACATAAAATTAATTCCCAATTACTAAATATTTCAAATGAACACAATTGATTAAGATATACTCAATTATGATGTTCTAAGGTTAAATTCGTTCACTCCATATATTACTAAACTAAAAAATCCACAAAACAATTGATTCTCAATCCCATGTAATATTCTATTGATTTTTCAATTATGGCTTCAATAATTATTAAAATATATTTAGCATGTATAGTTTTTCTACTTCAACAACATTTAAAAGAAAGGTTTCGAACATATAACTTATTTGTTATTATATCGTACAAAATGTTACGGTATCTCCAATTTTTGTTATCGACTAAATATTAAGTGAAATTAATGTATATTTAATTCAGTCAATCAATTATTATTGAATTTAAAATTAAAAAAAATTTAAATTATACTCGGGTCGATAATTCTCAATATATATTATATTATTTATTGAAATCCTTTTATTTTTTTCCAAAAAAATCGTCTTCAATTAAATGAACCAAACTCAGGCTGAATCGGGTCATATCCATATCCATGCCCACAGACCACTGGTAGATATTCAGCGTTTCAACAGAAAATTCGAGAAGGAAAAGGATCTGAGAGATTGGGAAAATGATCATAAATTCTCGAACATGGGCTTACGCTCGAATCATCACCGGCACTGTCGCCGGCGGCGTTCTCGGCTTCTACGTAATGCATCGCGTCGAACTCAGCTACAAGGTTAGCACTCGCCGCTTAATTTCTGGCGAATCTCGTAGATAGATGCAAAGATGAAATTTGAACGAATTTTCTTCTTCTGTTTGCGATTTTGTTTTTGTTGAAGGAGAAGGTGAAAGAGAGATTAAGCAATACGAAATCGAGCTGATGAAGAAGGAGCAGCAAATGAAGGAACTCGAAGATTCTGTATAGTGTGAGTGCCCTAAATTTGACCCCATAAGAACATTTCAATTATTAATTGTTGCCTAAACACACTCAATTGGAAGCGTTCCACAAACTTGCTGATAAATTAGGGCACACTAGTTTAGAACTAGATTTTGTTTCTTGTTTCTAAATTTTGATTCACGGTTTGTGTTTTTTGTTGTGTGATTGATTTCTTTGAAATTTTAATGTAAACCTAAGCTGATTCATTCAAGCCCTTAATCTTACTGTTATTTGTGCTATGAGATTTTGATTTTGATTTTGTAAACCATCATGGACTAGTTCAATTGGTCAAAGAGGGCCTTGGATGTATAAGGTGATAAGTTCAATCCATGGTGACCACTTATCTAGAAATTAAATTCCTACGAGTTTCCATGGCATCTAAATGTTGTAGGGTTAGACGGTATGTCCCGTGACATTAGTTGAGGTGCGCGAAAGCTGTCCTAGATATATATATATAAAAAAATGAGATTTTGATTTTGTATATTGACTTGAACTCCAATCGTAGAAGGAACACCACGAGTTAGGCAATGGTATGATTAGATTCATCACAGGTTTTAGATTATAGAAACTAGGTTGATGGTTTTTACTATTTGGGTCATCTTGTGCGCACCTCGACTAATGTCATTGGACATACCGCTTGATCCTACAATATTAGGATATCAAAGAAACTCTTAGGAAACTGGGTTGATGGTGGACTTACAAGGCATAATCATATTTCGCATTTGTGATGGGTTGTATTTTGTTTCATGAACTTCATTCCTGAAATGTGAAGCTTAGATGCTTTAGCTGTAACGATGAATGGGTGGTATCTCTACACAAAGAAACAGTTTTGTCAGTTGAGAATTCATGGAATTATATACTTCATCGTAGTGTTTGGAGTTATTCTATGGTGATCTGGAGCCAAATATAATACCAAATGGTAAAGTGGGCAGCTCTAATTTATCGGTCATAAAAAAGAGTATAGGTTATGTGTTGCACTTTTCCGAATAGGGTTCGCCAACTTTTTAAAACATTAAAAATATGCTTTATGATTTAAACTTTGATAATCTAAATTCACCCAACAAGCAAATATGATATGCAAGAATTAAATAACGGAAAGTAAGAGTTAAGGGAAGAGAGAACGACACCGAAATTTATA